>CAKAJI010000770.1:97400-269397 GCA_916610255.1 Lasioglossum lativentre | reverse complement strand
ATGATACACTGCATATCACGTTATATTATAAGGTATTTTCAATGATACACTGCTTATTATGTTATATTATGAGGTATTTTCAATGATAGACTGCATATTACATTATATTATAAGGTATTTTCAATGATAGACTGCATATTACGTTATATTATAAGGTATTTTCAATGATACAGTGCATATTACGTTATATTATCAGGTATTTTCAATGATACTCTGCATATTACATTATATTATAAGGTATTTTCAATGATAGACTGCATATTACGTTATATTGTGAGGTATTTTCAATGATAGACTGCATATTACGTTATATTATAAAGTATTTTCAATGAATTACTGTCCGTTATTACGTTATATTATAAGGTATTTTCAATGATACACTGCATATTACGTTATATTATAAGGTATTTTCAGTGATAAACTACTATATATTACAAGGTAGTTTCAATGATACACTACAAATTACCATATATTCTAAGCTATTTTCAATGATACACTACATATTACGTTTTATTATAAGGTATTTTCAATGATACATTGCATATTACGTTATATTATAAGGTATTTTCAGTGATAAACTACTATATATTACAAGGTAGTTTCAATGATACACTACAAATTACCATATATTCTAAGGTATTTTCAATGATACACTGCATATTACGTTATATTATAATGTATTTTCAAAGATACACTGCATATTACGTTATATTATAATGTATTTTCAATGATACACTGCATATTATGTTATATTATAGGTTATTTTCAATGATACACAGAATATTACGTTATATTATAAGGTAGTTTCAATGATACACTACAAATTACCATATATTCTAAGGTATTTTCAATGATACACTGCATATTACGTTATATTATAAGGTATTTTCAAAGATACACTGCATATTACGTTATATTATAAGGTATTTTCAAAGATACACTGCATATTACGTTATATTATAATGTATTTTCAATGATACACTGCATATTATGTTATATTATAAGGTATTTTCATTGATACACTACAAATTACCATATATTATAAGGTATTTTCAATGATACACTGCATATTACTTTATATTATAAGGTATTTTCATTGATACACTACAAATTACGATATATTATAAGGTATTTTCAATGATACACAGCATATTACGTTATATTATTAGGTATTTTCAATGATACACTAAAAAATTACGATATATTATGAGGTATCTTCAATGATACACTGCATATTACGTTATATTATAAGGTATTTTCAATGATACACCGCATATTACGTTATATTATAATGTATTTTCAATGATACACTGCATATTACGTTATATTATAAGGTATTTTCAATGATACACTGCATATTACGTTATATTATAAGGTATTTTCAATGATACACTACAAATTACCATATATTATGAGGTATCTTCAATGATACACTGCATATTACGTTATATTATAAGGTATTCTCAATGATAAACTACTATATATTATAAGGTATTTTCAATGATACACTGAATATTACATTACATTATAAGGTATTTTCAATGATACACTGCATATTACGTTATATTATAAGGTATTTTCAATGATAGACTGCATATTACATTATATTATAAGGTATTTTCAATGATAGACTGCATATTACGTTATATTATGAGGTATTTTCAATGATACACTGCATATTACGTTATATTATCAGGTATTTTCAATGATACTCTGCATATTACATTATATTATAAGGTATTTTCAATGATAGACTGCATATTACGTTATATTGTGAGGTATTTTCAATGATAGACTGCATATTACGTTATATTATAAAGTATTTTCAATGAATTACTGCATATTACGTTATATTATAAGGTATTTTCAATGATACACTGCATATTACGTTATATTATAAGGTATTTTCAATGATAGACTGCATATTACATTATATTATAAGGTATTTTCAATGATAGACTGCATATTACGTTATATTATAAGGTATTTTCAATGATAAACTACTATATATTATAAGGTATTTTCAATGATAGACTGCATATTACGTTATATTATAAGGTATTTTCATTGATAGACTAGAATTACCATATATTCTAAGGTATTTTCAATGATACACAGAATATTACGTTATATTATAAGGTATTTTCAATGATGCACTGCATATTACATTATTTTATAAGGTATTTTCAATGATACGCTGCATATTACGTTATATTATAAGGTATTTTCAATGATACACAGCATATTACGTTACATTATAAGGTATTTTCAATGATAAACTACTATATATTACAAGGTAGTTTCAATGATACACTACAAATTACGATAGATTATAAGGTATTATCAATGATACACTGCATATTACTTTATATTATAAGGTATTTTCAATGATAGACTGCATATTACCATATATTATGAGGTATCTTCAATGATACACTGCATATTACGTTATATTATAAGGTATTCTCAATGATAAACTACTATATATTATAAGGTATTTTCAATGATACACTGAATATTACATTACATTATAAGGTATTTTCAATGATACACTGCATATTACGTTATATTATAAGGTATTTTCAATGATAGACTGCATATTACATTATATTATAAGGTATTTTCAATGATAGACTGCATATTACGTTATATTATGAGGTATTTTCAATGATAGACTGCATATTACATTATATTATAAGGTATTTTCAATGATAGACTGCATATTACGTTATATTATGAGGTATTTTCAATGATACACTGCATATTACGTTATATTATCAGGTATTTTCAATGATACTCTGCATATTACATTATAATATAAGGTATTTTCAATGATAGACTGCATATTACGTTATATTGTGAGGTATTTTCAATGATAGACTGCATATTACGTTATATTATAAAGTATTTTCAATGAATTACTGCATATTACGTTATATTATAAGGTATTTTCAATGATACACTGCATATTACGTTATATTATAAGGTATTTTCAATGATACACAGAATATTACGTTATATTATAAGGTATTTTCAGTGATAAACTACTATATATTACAAGGTAGTTTCAATGATACACTACAAATTACCATATATTCTAAGGTATTTTCAATGATACACTGCATATTACGTTATATTATAAGGTATTTTCAAAGATACACTGCATATTACGTTATATTATAATGTATTTTCAATGATACACTGCATATTATGTTATATTATAAGGTATTTTCAATGATACACTTCATATTACGTTATATTATAAGGTATTTTCAATGATACACTGCATATTACGATATATTATAAGGTATTTTCAATGATACACTGCATATTACGTTATATTATAAGGTATTTTCAATGATACACTGCATATTACGTTATATTATAAGGTATTTTCAATGATAAACTACTATATATTATAAGGTATTTTCAATGATACACTACAAATTACGATATATTATAAGGTATTTTCACTGATACACTGCATATTACGTTATATTATAAGGTATTTTCAATGATACACTGCATATTACGTTATATTATAAGGTATTTTCATTGATACACTACAAATTACCATATATTATAAGGTATTTTCAATGATACACTAAAAAATTTCGATATATTATAAGGTATTTTCACTGATACACTGCATATTACGTTATATTATAAGGTATTTTCAGTGATAAACTACTATATATTACAAGGTAGTTTCAATGATACACTACAAATTACCATATATTCTAAGGTATTTTCAATGATACACTGCATATTACGTTATATTATAAGGTATTTTCAAAGATACACTGCATATTACGTTATATTATAATGTATTTTCAATGATACACTGCATATTATGTTATATTATAAGGTATTTTCAATGATACACTGCATATTACGTTATATTATAAGGTATTTTCAATGATACACTGCATATTACGTTATATTATAAGGTATTTTCAATGATACACTGCATATTACGTTATATTATAAGGTATTTTCAATGATACACTGCATATTACGTTATATTATAAGGTATTTTCATTGATACACTACAAATTACCATATATTATAAGGTATTTTCAATGATACACTGCATATTACCATATATTATAAGGTATTTTCAATGATACACTGCATATTACCATATATTATAAGGTATTTTCAATGATACACTACAAATTACGATATATTATAAGGTATTTTCAATGATACACTGCATATTACTTTATATTATAAGGTATTTTCATTGATACACTACAAATTACGATATATTATAAGGTATTTTCAATGATACACAGCACATTACGTTATATTATAAGGTATTTTCAATGATAAACTACTATATATTATAAGGTATTTTCAATGATACACTACAAATTACGATATATTATAAGGTATTTTCACTGATACACTGCATATTACGTTATATTATAAGGTATTTTCATTGATAGACTAGAATTACCATATATTCTAAGGTATTTTCATTGATACACTACAAATTACCATATATTATAAGGTATCTTCAATGATACACTGCATATTACGTTTTATTATAAGGTATTTTCAATGATACACTGCATATTACGTTTTATTATAAGGTATTTTCAATGATACATTGCATATTACGTTATATTATAAGGTATTTTCAGTGATAAACTACTATATATTACAAGGTAGTTTCAATGATACACTACAAATTACCATATATTCTAAGGTATTTTCAATGATACACTGCATATTACGTTATATTATAAGGTATTTTCAAAGATACACTGCATATTACGTTATATTATAATGTATTTTCAATGATACACTGCATATTATGTTATATTATAAGGTATTTTCATTGATACACTACAAATTACCATATATTATAAGGTATTTTCAATGATACACTAAAAAATTTCGATATATTATAAGGTATTTCCAATGATACACTGCATATTACCATATATTATAAGGTATTTTCAATGATACACTACAAATTACGATATATTATAAGGTATTTTCAATGATACAACTGCATATTACTTTATATTATAAGGTATTTTCATTGATACACTACAAATTACGATATATTATAAGGTATTTTCAATGATACACAGCATATTACGTTATATTATAAGGTATTTTCAATGATAAACTACTATATATTATAAGGTATTTTCAATGATACACTACAAATTACGATATATTATAAGGTATTTTCACTGATACACTGCATATTACGTTATATTATAAGGTATTTCATTGATAGACTAGAATTACCATATATTCTAAGGTATTTTCATTGATACACTACAAATTACCATATATTATAAGGTATTTTCAATGATACACTGCATATTACGTTATATTATAAGGTACTTTCAATGATACACTGCATATTACGTTATAACATAAGGTATTTTCAATGATACACTGCATATTACGTTGTATTATAAGGTATTTTCATTGATAGACTAGAATTACCATATATTCTAAGGTATTTTCAATGATACACTGCATATTACGTTTTATTATAAGGTATTTTCAATGATACACTGCATATTACGTTATATCATAAAGTATTTTCAATGATACACTGCATATTACGTTATATTATAAGGTATTTTCAATGATACAGTGCATATTACGTTATATTATAAGGTATTTTCAATGATGCACTGCATATTACGTTATATTATAAGGTATTTTCATTGATACACTAAAAAATTTCGATATATTATAAGGTATTTTCACTGATACACTGCATATTACGTTATATTATAAGGTATTTTCATTGATAGACTAGAATTACCATATATTATAAGGTATTTTCAATGATACACTGCTTATTATGTTATATTATGAGGTATTTTCAATGATAGACTGCATATTACATTATATTATAAGGTATTTTCAATGATAGACTGCATATTACGTTATATTATAAGGTATTTTCAATGATACACTGCATATCACGTTATATTATAAGGTATTTTCAATGATACACTGCTTATTATGTTATATTATGAGGTATTTTCAATGATAGACTGCATATTACATTATATTATAAGGTATTTTCAATGATAGACTGCATATTACGTTATATTATAAGGTATTTTCAATGATACAGTGCATATTACGTTATATTATCAGGTATTTTCAATGATACTCTGCATATTACATTATATTATAAGGTATTTTCAATGATAGACTGCATATTACGTTATATTGTGAGGTATTTTCAATGATAGACTGCATATTACGTTATATTATAAAGTATTTTCAATGAATTACTGCATATTACGTTATATTATAAGGTATTTTCAATGATACACTGCATATTACGTTATATTATAAGGTATTTTCAGTGATAAACTACTATATATTACAAGGTAGTTTCAATGATACACTACAAATTACCATATATTCTAAGGTATTTTCAATGATACACTACATATTACGTTTTATTATAAGGTATTTTCAATGATACATTGCATATTACGTTATATTATAAGGTATTTTCAGTGATAAACTACTATATATTACAAGGTAGTTTCAATGATACACTACAAATTACCATATATTCTAAGGTATTTTCAATGATACACTGCATATTACGTTATATTATAATGTATTTTCAAAGATACACTGCATATTACGTTATATTATAATGTATTTTCAATGATACACTGCATATTATGTTATATTATAGGTTATTTTCAATGATACACAGAATATTACGTTATATTATAAGGTAGTTTCAATGATACACTACAAATTACCATATATTCAAAGGTATTTTCAATGATACACTGCATATTACGTTATATTATAAGGTATTTTCAAAGATACACTGCATATTACGTTATATTATAAGGTATTTTCAAAGATACACTGCATATTACGTTATATTATAATGTATTTTCAATGATACACTGCATATTATGTTATATTATAAGGTATTTTCATTGATACACTACAAATTACCATATATTATAAGGTATTTTCAATGATACACTGCATATTACTTTATATTATAAGGTATTTTCATTGATACACTACAAATTACGATATATTATAAGGTATTTTCAATGATACACAGCATATTACGTTATATTATTAGGTATTTTCAATGATACACTAAAAAATTACGATATATTATGAGGTATCTTCAATGATACACTGCATATTACGTTATATTATAAGGTATTTTCAATGATACACCGCATATTACGTTATATTATAATGTATTTTCAATGATACACTGCATATTACGTTATATTATAAGGTATTTTCAATGATACACTGCATATTACGTTATATTATAAGGTATTTTCATTGATACACTACAAATTACCATATATTATGAGGTATCTTCAATGATACACTGCATATTACGTTATATTATAAGGTATTCTCAATGATAAACTACTATATATTATAAGGTATTTTCAATGATACACTGAATATTACATTACATTATAAGGTATTTTCAATGATACACTGCATATTACGTTATATTATAAGGTATTTTCAATGATAGACTGCATATTACATTATATTATAAGGTATTTTCAATGATAGACTGCATATTACGTTATATTATGAGGTATTTTCAATGATACACTGCATATTACGTTATATTATCAGGTATTTTCAATGATACTCTGCATATTACATTATATTATAAGGTATTTTCAATGATAGACTGCATATTACGTTATATTGTGAGGTATTTTCAATGATAGACTGCATATTACGTTATATTATAAAGTATTTTCAATGAATTACTGCATATTACGTTATATTATAAGGTATTTTCAATGATACACTGCATATTACGTTATATTATAAGGTATTTTCAATGATAGACTGCATATTACATTATATTATAAGGTATTTTCAATGATAGACTGCATATTACGTTATATTATAAGGTATTTTCAATGATACACTGCATATCACGTTATATTATAAGGTATTTTCAATGATACACTGCTTATTATGTTATATTATGAGGTATTTTCAATGATAGACTGCATATTACATTATATTATAAGGTATTTTCAATGATAGACTGCATATTACGTTATATTATAAGGTATTTTCAATGATACAGTGCATATTACGTTATATTATAAGGTATATTCATTGATACACTGCATATTAAGTTATATTATAAGGTATTTTCAATGATAGACTGCAAATATTACGTTATATTATAAGGTATTTTCAATGATACACTGCATATTACGTTATATTATGAGGTATTTTCAATGATAGACTGCATATCACGTTATATTATAAGGTATTTTCAATGATAAACTACTATATATTATAAGGTATTTTCAATGATAGACTGCATATTACGTTATATTATAAGGTATTTTCATTGATAGACTAGAATTACCATATATTCTAAGGTATTTTCAATGATACACAGAATATTACGTTATATTATAAGGTATTTTCAATGATGCACTGCATATTACATTATTTTAGAAGGTATTTTCAATGATACGCTGCATATTACGTTATATTATAAGGTATTTTCAATGATACACAGCATATTACGTTACATTATAAGGTATTTTCAATGATAAACTACTATATATTACAAGGTAGTTTCAATGATACACTACAAATTACGATAGATTATAAGGTATTATCAATGATACACTGCATATTACTTTATATTATAAGGTATTTTCATTGATACACTACAAATTACGATATATTATAAGGTATTTTCAATGATACACAGCATATTACGTTATATTATTAGGTATTTTCAATGATACACTAAAAAATTACGATATATTATGAGGTATCTTCAATGATACACTGCATATTACGTTATATTATAAGGTATTTTCAATGATACACCGCATATTACGTTATATTATAAGGTATTTTCAATGATACACTGCATATTACGTTATATTATCAGGTATTTTCAATGATACTCTGCATATTACATTATATTATAAGGTATTTTCAATGATAGACTGCATATTACGTTATATTATAAGGTATTTTCAATGATACACTGCATATCACGTTATATTATAAGGTATTTTCAATGATACACTGCTTATTATGTTATATTATGAGGTATTTTCAATGATAGACTGCATATTACATTATATTATAAGGTATTTTCAATGATAGACTGCATATTACGTTATATTATAAGGTATTTTCAATGATACAGTGCATATTACGTTATATTATAAGGTATATTCATTGATACACTGCATATTAAGTTATATTATAAGGTATTTTCAATGATAGACTGCAAATATTACGTTATATTATAAGGTATTTTCAATGATACACTGCATATTACGTTATATTATGAGGTATTTTCAATGATAAACTACTATATATTACAAGGTAGTTTCAATGATACACTACAAATTACGATAGATTATAAGGTATTTTCAATGATACACTGCATATTACTTTATATTATAAGGTATTTTCATTGATACACTACAAATTACGATATATTATAAGGTATTTTCAATGATACACAGCATATTACGTTATATTATTAGGTATTTTCAATGATACACTAAAAAATTACGATATATTATGAGGTATCTTCAATGATACACTGCATATTACGTTATATTATAAGGTATTTTCAATGATACACCGCATATTACGTTATATTATAATGTATTTTCAATGATACACTGCATATTACGTTATATTATAAGGTATTTTCAATGATACACTGCATATTACGTTATATTATCAGGTATTTTCAATGATACTCTGCATATTACATTATATTATAAGGTATTTTCAATGATAGACTGCATATTACGTTATATTATAAGGTATTTTCAATGATACACTGCATATCACGTTATATTATAAGGTATTTTCAATGATACACTGCTTATTATGTTATATTATGAGGTATTTTCAATGATAGACTGCATATTACATTATATTATAAGGTATTTTCAATGATAGACTGCATATTACGTTATATTATAAGGTATTTTCAATGATACAGTGCATATTACGTTATATTATAAGGTATATTCATTGATACACTGCATATTAAGTTATATTATAAGGTATTTTCAATGATAGACTGCAAATATTACGTTATATTATAAGGTATTTTCAATGATACACTGCATATTACGTTATATTATGAGGTATTTTCAATGATAGACTGCATATCACGTTATATTATAAGGTATTTTCAATGATAAACTACTATATATTATAAGGTATTTTCAATGATAGACTGCATATTACGTTATATTATAAGGTATTTTCATTGATGGACTAGAATTACCATATATTCTAAGGTATTTTCAATGATACACAGAATATTACGTTATATTATAAGGTATTTTCAATGATACACTGCATATTACATTATTTTATAAGGTATTTTCAATGATACGCTGCATATTACGTTATATTATAAGGTATTTTCAATGATACACAGCATATTACGTTACATTATAAGGTATTTTCAATGATAAACTACTATATATTACAAGGTAGTTTCAATGATACACTACAAATTACGATAGATTATAAGGTATTTTCAATGATACACTGCATATTACTTTATATTATAAGGTATTTTCATTGATACACTACAAATTACGATATATTATAAGGTATTTTCAATGATACACAGCATATTACGTTATATTATTAGGTATTTTCAATGATACACTAAAAAATTACGATATATTATGAGGTATCTTCAATGATACACTGCATATTACGTTATATTATAAGGTATTTTCAATGATACACCGCATATTACGTTATATTATAAGGTATTTTCAATGATACACTGCATATTACGTTATATTATAAGGTATTTTCATTGATACACTACAAATTACCATATATTATGAGGTATCTTCAATGATACACTGTATATTACGTTATATTATAAGGTATTTTCATTGATACACTACAAATTACCATATATTATGAGGTATCGTCAATGATACACTGCATATTACGTTATATTATAAGGTATTTTCAATGATACACTGAATATTACATTACATTATAAGGTATTTTCAATGATACACTGCATATTACGTTATATTATAAGGTATTTTCAATGATAGACTGCATATTACATTATATTATAAGGTATTTTCAATGATAGACTGCATATTACGTTATATTATGAGGTATTTTCAATGATACACTGCATATTACGTTATATTATCAGGTATTTTCAATGATACTCTGCATATTACATTATATTATAAGGTATTTTCAATGATAGACTGCATATTACGTTATATTGTGAGGTATTTTCAATGATAGACTGCATATTACGTTATATTATAAAGTATTTTCAATGAATTACTGCATATTAAGTTATATTATAAGGTATTTTCAATGATACACTGCATATTACGTTATATTATAAGGTATTTTCATTGATACACTACAAATTACGATATATTATAAGGTATTTTCAATGATACACAGCATATTACGTTATATTATTAGGTATTTTCAATGATACACTAAAAAATTACGATATATTATGAGGTATCTTCAATGATACACTGCATATTACGTTACATTATAAGGTATTTTCAATGATAAACTACTATATATTACAAGGTAGTTTCAATGATACACTACAAATTACGATAGATTATAAGGTATTTTCAATGATACACTGCATATTACTTTATATTATAAGGTATTTTCATTGATACACTACAAATTACGATATATTATAAGGTATTTTCAATGATACACAGCATATTACGTTATATTATTAGGTATTTTCAATGATACACTAAAAAATTACGATATATTATGAGGTATCTTCAATGATACACTGCATATTACGTTATATTACAAGGTATTTTCAATGATACACCGCATATTACGTTATATTATAAGGTATTTTCAATGATACACTGCATATTACGTTATATTATAAGGTATTTTCATTGATACACTACAAATTACCATATATTATGAGGTATCTTCAATGATACACTGCATATTACGTTATATTATAAGGTATTTTCATTGATACACTACAAATTACCATATATTATGAGATATCTTCAATGATACACTGCATATTACGTTATATTATAAGGTATTCTCAATGATAAACTACTATATATTATAAGGTATTTTCAATGATACACTGAATATTACATTACATTATAAGGTATTTTCAATGATACACTGCATATTACGTTATATTATAAGGTATTTTCAATGATAGACTGCATATTACATTATATTATAAGGTATTTTCAATGATAGACTGCATATTACGTTATATTATGAGGTATTTTCAATGATACACTGCATATTACGTTATATTATCAGGTATTTTCAATGATACTCTGCATATTACATTATATTATAAGGTATTTTCAATGATAGACTGCATATTACGTTATATTGTGAGGTATTTTCAATGATAGACTGCATATTACGTTATATTATAAAGTATTTTCAATGAATTACTGCATATTAAGTTATATTATAAGGTATTTTCAATGATACACTGCATATTACGTTATATTATAAGGTATTTTCATTGATACACTACAAATTACGATATATTATAAAGTATTTTCAATGATACACAGCATATTACGTTATATTATTAGGTATTTTCAATGATACACTAAAAAATTACGATATATTATGAGGTATCTTCAATGATACACTGCATATTACGTTATATTATAAGGTATTTTCAATGATACACCGCATATTACGTTATATTATAATGTATTTTCAATGATACACTGCATATTACGTTATATTATAAGGTATTTTCAATGATACACTGCATATTACGTTATATTATAAGGTATTTTCATTGATACACTACAAATTACCATATATTATGAGGTATCTTCAATGATACACTGCATATTACGGTATATTATAAGCTATTCTCAATGATAAACTACTATATATTATAAGGTATTTTCAATGATACACTGAATATTACATTACATTATAAGGTATTTTCAATGATACACTGCATATTACGTTATATTATAAGGTATTTTCAATGATAGACTGCATATTACATTATATTATAAGGTATTTTCAATGATAGACTGCATATTACGTTATATTATGAGGTATTTTCAATGATACACTGCATATTACGTTATATTATCAGGTATTTTCAATGATACTCTGCATATTACATTATATTATAAGGTATTTTCAATGATAGACTGCATATTACGTTATATTGTGAGGTATTTTCAATGATAGACTGCATATTACGTTATATTATAAAGTATTTTCAATGAATTACTGCATATTACGTTATATTATAAGGTATTTTCAATGATACACTGCATATTACGTTATATTATGAGGGATTTTCAATGATAGACTGCATATTACATTATATTATAAGGTATTTTCAATGATAGACTGCATATTACGTTATATTATAAGGTATTTTCAATGATACACTGCATATCACGTTATATTATAAGGTATTTTCAATGATACACTGCTTATTATGTTATATTATGAGGTATTTTCAATGATAGACTGCATATTACATTATATTATAAGGTATTTTCAATGATAGACTGCATATTACGTTATATTATAAGGTATTTTCAATGATACAGTGCATATTACGTTATATTATAAGGTATATTCATTGATACACTGCATATTAAGTTATATTATAAGGTATTTTCAATGATAGACTGCAAATATTACGTTATATTATAAGGTATTTTCAATGATACACTGCATATTACGTTATATTATGAGGTATTTTCAATGATAGACTGCATATCACGTTATATTATAAGGTATTTTCAATGATAAACTACTATATATTATAAGGTATTTTCAATGATAGACTGCATATTACGTTATATTATAAGGTATTTTCATTGATAGACTAGAATTACCATATATTCTAAGGTATTTTCAATGATACACAGAATATTACGTTATATTATAAGGTATTTTCAATGATACACTGCATATTACATTATTTTATAAGGTATTTTCAATGATACGCTGCATATTACGTTATATTATAAGGTATTTTCAATGATACACAGCATATTACGATACATTATAAGGTATTTTCAATGATAAACTACTATATATTACAAGGTAGTTTCAATGATACACTACAAAATACGATAGATTATAAGGTATTTTCAATGATACACTGCATATTACTTTATATTATAAGGTATTTTCATTGATACACTACAAATTAAGATATATTATAAGGTATTTTCAATGATACACAGCATATTACGTTATATTATTAGGTATTTTCAATGATACACTAAAAAATTACGATATATTATGAGGTATCTTCAATGATACACTGCATATTACGTTATATTATAAGGTATTTTCAATGATACACCGCATATTACGTTATATTATAAGGTATTTTCAATGATACACTGCATATTACGTTATATTATAAGGTATTTTCATTGATACACTACAAATTACCATATATTATGAGGTATCTTCAATGATACACTGCATATTACGTTATATTATAAGGTATTTTCATTGATACACTACAAATTACCATATATTATGAGGTATCTTCAATGATACACTGCATATTACGTTATATTATAAGGTATTCTCAATGATAAACTACTATATATTATAAGGTATTTTCAATGATACACTGAATATTACATTACATTATAAGGTATTTTCAATGATACACTGCATATTACGTTATATTATAAGGTATTTTCAATGATAGACTGCATATTACATTATATTATAAGGTATTTTCAATGATAGACTGCATATTACGTTATATTATGAGGTATTTTCAATGATACACTGCATATTACGTTATATTATCAGGTATTTTCAATGATACTCTGCATATTACATTATATTATAAGGTATTTTCAATGATAGACTGCATATTACGTTATATTGTGAGGTATTTTCAATGATAGACTGCATATTACGTTATATTATAAAGTATTTTCAATGAATTACTGCATATTACGTTATATTATAAGGTATTTTCAATGATACACTGCATATTGCGTTATATTATAAGGTATTTTCAATGATAGACTGCATATTACGTTATATTATAAGGTATTTTCATTGATGCACTACAAATTACCATATATTATAAGGCATTTTCAATGATACACTACAAATTACGATATATTATAAGGTATTTTCAATGATACACTGCATATTACGTTTTATTATAAGGTATTTTCAATGATACATTGCATATTACGTTTTATTATAAGGTATTTTCAATGATACACAGAATATTACGTTATATTATAAGGTATTTTCAGTGATAAACTACTATATATTACAAGGTAGTTTCAATGATACACTACAAATTACCATATATTCTAAGGTATTTTCAATGATACACTGCATATTACGTTATATTATAAGGTATTTTCAAAGATACACTGCATATTACGTTATATTATAATGTATTTTCAATGATACACTGCATATTATGTTATATTATAAGGTATTTTCAATGATACACTTCATATTACGTTATATAATAAGGTATTTTCAATGATACACTGCATATTACGTTATATTATAAGGTATTTTCAATGATACACTGCATATTACGTTATATTATAAGGTATTTTCAATGATACACTGCATATTACGTTATATTATAAGGTATTTTCAATGATACACTGCATATTACGTTATATTATAAGGTATTTTCAATGATACACAGCATATTACGTTATATTATTAGGTATTTTCAATGATACACTAAAAAATTACGATATATTATGAGGTATCTTCAATGATACACTGCATATTACGTTATATTATAAGGTATTTTCAATGATACACCGCATATTACGTTATATTATAAGGTATTTTCAATGATACACTGCATATTACGTTATATTATAAGGTATTTTCATTGATACACTACAAATTACCATATATTATGAGGTATCTTCAATGATACACTGCATATTACGTTATATTATAAGGTATTTTCATTGATACACTACAAATTACCATATATTATGAGATATCTTCAATGATACACTGCATATTACGTTATATTATAAGGTATTCTCAATGATAAACTACTATATATTATAAGGTATTTTCAATGATACACTGAATATTACATTACATTATAAGGTATTTTCAATGATACACTGCATATTACGTTATATTATAAGGTATTTTCAATGATAGACTGCATATTACATTATATTATAAGGTATTTTCAATGATAGACTGCATATTACGTTATATTATGAGGTATTTTCAATGATACACTGCATATTACGTTATATTATCAGGTATTTTCAATGATACTCTGCATATTACATTATATTATAAGGTATTTTCAATGATAGACTGCATATTACGTTATATTGTGAGGTATTTTCAATGATAGACTGCATATTACGTTATATTATAATGTATTTTCAATGATACACTGCATATTACGTTATATTATAAGGTATTTTCAATGATACACTGCATATTACGTTATATTATAAGGTATTTTCATTGATACACTACAAATTACCATATATTATGAGGTATCTTCAATGATACACTGCATATTACGTTATATTATAAGGTATTCTCAATGATAAACTACTATATATTATAAGGTATTTTCAATGATACACTGAATATTACATTACATTATAAGGTATTTTCAATGATACACTGCATATTACGTTATATTATAAGGTATTTTCAATGATAGACTGCATATTACATTATATTATAAGGTATTTTCAATGATAGACTGCATATTACGTTATATTATGAGGTATTTTCAATGATACACTGCATATTACGTTATATTATCAGGTATTTTCAATGATACTCTGCATATTACATTATATTATAAGGTATTTTCAATGATAGACTGCATATTACGTTATATTGTGAGGTATTTTCAATGATAGACTGCATATTACGTTATATTATAAAGTATTTTCAATGAATTACTGCATATTACGTTATATTATAAGGTATTTTCAATGATACACTGCATATTACGTTATATTATGAGGGATTTTCAATGATAGACTGCATATTACATTATATTATAAGGTATTTTCAATGATAGACTGCATATTACGTTATATTATAAGGTATTTTCAATGATACACTGCATATCACGTTATATTATAAGGTATTTTCAATGATACACTGCTTATTATGTTATATTATGAGGTATTTTCAATGATAGACTGCATATTACATTATATTATAAGGTATTTTCAATGATAGACTGCATATTACGTTATATTATAAGGTATTTTCAATGATACACTGCATATTACATTATTTTATAAGGTATTTTCAATGATACGCTGCATATTACGTTATATTATAAGGTATTTTCAATGATACACAGCATATTACGATACATTATAAGGTATTTTCAATGATAAACTACTATATATTACAAGGTAGTTTCAATGATACACTACAAAATACGATAGATTATAAGGTATTTTCAATGATACACTGCATATTACTTTATATTATAAGGTATTTTCATTGATACACTACAAATTACGATATATTATAAGGTATTTTCAATGATACACAGCATATTACGTTATATTATTAGGTATTTTCAATGATACACTAAAAAATTACGATATATTATGAGGTATCTTCAATGATACACTGCATATTACGTTATATTATAAGGTATTTTCAATGATACACCGCATATTACGTTATATTATAAGGTATTTTCAATGATACACTGCATATTACGTTATATTATAAGGTATTTTCATTGATACACTACAAATTACCATATATTATGAGGTATCTTCAATGATACACTGCATATTACGTTATATTATAAGGTATTTTCATTGATACACTACAAATTACCATATATTATGAGGTATCTTCAATGATACACTGCATATTACGTTATATTATAAGGTATTCTCAATGATAAACTACTATATATTATAAGGTATTTTCAATGATACACTGAATATTACATTACATTATAAGGTATTTTCAATGATACACTGCATATTACGTTATATTATAAGGTATTTTCAATGATAGACTGCATATTACATTATATTATAAGGTATTTTCAATGATAGACTGCATATTACGTTATATTATGAGGTATTTTCAATGATACACTGCATATTACGTTATATTATCAGGTATTTTCAATGATACTCTGCATATTACATTATATTATAAGGTATTTTCAATGATAGACTGCATATTACGTTATATTGTGAGGTATTTTCAATGATAGACTGCATATTACGTTATATTATAAAGTATTTTCAATGAATTACTGCATATTACGTTATATTATAAGGTATTTTCAATGATACACTGCATATTACGTTATATTATAAGGTATTTTCAATGATAGACTGCATATTACGTTATATTATAAGGTATTTTCATTGATGCACTACAAATTACCATATATTATAAGGCATTTTCAATGATACACTACAAATTACGATATATTATAAGGTATTTTCAATGATACACTGCATATTACGTTATATTATAAGGTATTTTCAATGATACATTGCATATTACGTTTTATTATAAGGTATTTTCAATGATACACAGAATATTACGTTATATTATAAGGTATTTTCAGTGATAAACTACTATATATTACAAGGTAGTTTCAATGATACACTACAAATTACCATATATTCTAAGGTATTTTCAATGATACACTGCATATTACGTTATATTATAAGGTATTTTCAAAGATACACTGCATATTACGTTATATTATAATGTATTTTCAATGATACACTGCATATTATGTTATATTATAAGGTATTTTCAATGATACACTTCATATTACGTTATATTATAAGGTATTTTCAATGATACACTGCATATTACGTTATATTATAAGGTATTTTCAATGATACACTGCATATTACGTTATATTATAAGGTATTTTCAATGATACACTGCATATTACGTTATATTATAAGGTATTTTCATTGATACACTACAAATTAGCATATATTATAAGGTATTTTCAATGATACACTAAAAAATTACGATATATTATAAGGTATTTCCAATGATACACTGCATATTACCATATATTATAAGGTATTTTCAATGATACACTACAAATTACGATATATTATAAGGTATTTTCAATGATACACTGCATATTACGTTATATTATAAGGTATTTTCATTGATACACTACAAATTACCATATATTATAAGGTATTTTCAATGATACACTAAAAAATTTCGATATATTATAAGGTATTTCCAATGATACACTGCATATTACCATATATTATAAGGTATTTTCAATGATACACTACAAATTACGATATATTATAAGGTATTTTCACTGATACACTGCATATTACGTTATATTATAAGGTATTTTCATTGATAGACTAGAATTACCATATATTCTAAGGTATTTTCAATGATACACTGCATATTACGTTATATTATAAGGTATTTTCAGTGATAAACTACTATATATTACAAGGTAGTTTCAATGATACACTACAAATTACCATATATTCTAAGGTATTTTCAATGATACACTGCATATTACGTTATATTATAAGGTATTTTCAAAGATACACTGCATATTACGTTATATTATAATGTATTTTCAATGATACACTGCATATTATGTTATATTATAAGGTATTTTCAATGATACACTGCATATTACGTTATATTATAAGGTATTTTCAATGATACACTGCATATTACGTTATATTATAAGGTATTTTCAAAGATACACTGCATATCACGTTATATTATAAGGTATTTTCAATGATAAACTACTATATATTATAAGGTATTTTCAATGATAGACTGCATATTACGTTATATTATAAGGTATTTTCATTGATAGACTAGAATTACCATATATTCTAAGGTATTTTCAATGATACACAGAATATTACGTTATATTATAAGGTATTTTCAATGATACACTGCATATTACATTATTTTATAAGGTATTTTCAATGATACGCTGCATATTACGTTATATTATAAGGTATTTTCAATGATACACAGCATATTACGATACATTATAAGGTATTTTCAATGATAAACTACTATATATTACAAGGTAGTTTCAATGATACACTACAAAATACGATAGATTATAAGGTATTTTCATTGATACACTACAAATTACCATATATTATAAGGTATTTTCAATGATACACTAAAAAATTTCGATATATTATAAGGTATTTCCAATGATACACTGCATATTACCATATATTATAAGGTATTTTCAATGATACACTACAAATTACGATATATTATAAGGTATTTTCACTGATACACTGCATATTACGTTATATTATAAGGTATTTTCATTGATAGACTAGAATTACCATATATTCTAAGGTATTTTCAATGATACACTACAAATTACGATATATTATAAAGTATTTTCAATGATACACTGCATATTACGTTTTATTATAAGGTATTTTCAATGATACATTGCATATTACGTTTTATTATAAGGTATTTTCAATGATACACAGAATATTACGTTATATTATAAGGTATTTTCATTGATACACTACAAATTACCATATATTATAAGGTATCTTCAATGATACACTGCATATTACGTTTTATTATAAGGTATTTTCAATGGTACACTTCATATTACGTTTTATTATAAGGTATTTTCAATGATACATTGCATATTACGTTATATTATAAGGTATTTTCAGTGATAAACTACTATATATTACAAGGTTGTTTCAATGATACACTACAAATTACCATATATTCTAAGGTATTTTCAATGATACACTGCATATTACGTTATATTATAAGGTATTTTCAAAGATACACTGCATATTACGTTATATTATAATGTATTTTCAATGATACACTGCATATTATGTTATATTATAAGGTATTTTCAATGATACACTGCATATTACGTTATATTATAAGGTATTTTCAATGATACACCGCATATTACGGATTACGGTGTCATGGCCGCCGAGTGAATACCTTGTGTATAGAGCTCCGACTTTGACAGCGATAAAGTGGCGTTATAGTGTGATTTTCGAATCGTGTTATAGCTCAGATTAAAGTGCTTTTAAAACCGAGTATTTTGAAATATAAACCATCAGTGAGTTCAAAAATTAGAGTAAATATAAGCGGAAATAGTTTTCGTACCGCGTGCAAGTGGCCGCGGTGACGTGTCGAGGTTACCTCTGCCAAAGTGAGCGATACCGTTGTTAATAACAATAGGAGGGATAGTTTAGTGGTGTGGTCGAATAGCACTCGTGAATACGAGTAGTTTAAGCCGTCACTGTACCAAATCGGTTCAAGATTAAGAAAGTTCTATCGTTCTACGTCTTTCGATATATATCGAGAAATAGATCGAAAACTGAAAATCAACTTTTTTATTTGAAGTCGGAGGAACTTCGCTTTTTGTACGATTAAAGAGGAAGTTAATTCGTGAATTTTAAGCCTTCAAAAAGCAAAATCGGTCAATAAACAGGGAAGTTATTAAACCTTGAAATAGCTGCGCGCGCACCCGGTCACCCATCTCTTGCCGAACGCGCCGAAGAAGTGTTTAACTTCGCCGACTCCGATTGAGTCGTGCGAGGGCTCATTTTAACCGGCTTGGAAAGCCGGCTAATTTATGTTAAATAAAAATTTGCCGGTAATAGGGCATTTTTTTTCGAAATAGTCGTGATTTTTTGCGAGGGAAACGGTCATGTCGCAGGCGAACGATATGGAGTGTGACAGCGAAGGGGGGCGATGCGGGAGGCGCGCCGGAGTATACGCAGAGGTCAAGTACAGCGCGAAGAGGAAGAAAGAGGTGAAAAATGAGAGCGATTCCGGATTGGAGAGGGAGGAGAAAATGCAAAAGAGAACATATGAAAACATGGACAGTAAACTGGAGATTCTCTTTACACTCTGCCACGATTTAGCCGAAAGGGCAAATGACAGGGAGGAGACCAAGCTTATCAAAAGCAACATTAAAGAAGCGCAGAAATACATAGACTGCCTAGAACGGGAAAATGAAGAGCTTAAAAGAAAGCTTGAAAAACAGCAAGTACAAACACAGAACGAGGACTTTAACAATAAAGATGTCGAAAATAAAATCGACAATTTAAGCAAGATGGTCCATAGCTTAGCCAGCGCCATGAAGGAGATGAAGAGCCAGCGGAACCTAGGACAGCACGGTGATTCTGCTCCGGCCGGTCGCTCATACGCCGGGATTACCAAGCAGGGTCTAAACGCAAGCAAACAATCACCACTAAAAATGCAGCAGCGGCACGTAGTCACTATTTACCCCAAGGAGAGTGAACAGGGAAGTGACAGCGATGCTACCAAGAAGGCAGTGATGGAGGCCCTTGCCCCGGCAAAGGAACAACTCCAAATAAGGAACATCAGGAAGATAGGAAAGGGAGGGGTCCTACTAGAAACGGCGACGGTGGATGATGTAACCAAGGTACTGGAGAACAGGGAGTTGGGGAAGGTGGGGCTGACCGCGGAGAAACCCCCAATGAAAAGGCCAAGAATGATTATTCACGGCGTCCCAGCAGACCTGGACAAAGAGGAGGTTCAAGAGGCCATTGTACGGCAGAACCCGGCCGGGAAATGGGGAACGAATCTAGCCAAGGACATGGAACTAGTTTTCAGGACGGGCCCAAGAGGACAAATGACCACAAACTGGGTTTGCGAGGTGTCGCCAGCCACAAGGTCGTTCTTTAAGAGTCAGGACCGCATTTACATTGACTTCCAAGCATGCAGAGTAAGGGATTTCTCGGTGGTGAGCCGGTGCTTTCGGTGCCAGGCGTATGGGCATGTGGCCAAGTTCTGCAAAGCAGCAAACCCCACATGCGGTCACTGCGCACAAGAGGGCCATAGTTTTGAAGACTGCAAGCACAGGCAGGAACGATCAACCTGCGCCAACTGCAAAAGGGCCGGAAAACCGCACACGCATTCCGTTAGAGCGAACGAGTGCTCGGCGTACGCCTATGCGAGAAGCGTTCTCGAGGCAAGAACCGATTATGGGAAGTGAACGGAGCACGCCTGACCCGAGCACACATCGGAGAACCGGGTACGCTTACAGGGCGGCAGCGCAGCCTCACATAAAACTGGGGCAAATCAATGCCAGAAATTGTAAAGAGGTGATGGACGAAATAAAGAGACTGGTACCTAAAAAGAACCTAGACATTGTTACAATTCAGGAACCATACACGTATTACAACACCACTAACATCAGATCGCAAGGAGTCACTGCGCAGATAGTACTAGATACAAAGGAAGGCCTCGGGAAAACACAGAAAAACGAAATCAAAAGTGCAATAGTAAACTATAATCCGGACATCACAATAATGAAAATAGAAAAATACTGCAATAGGCACTTCACCTGCGTGGAGGTCTCGAAAGGGAACACGAGCTTCTACTTGGTGAGCGCATATTTTCAGTTCGCAGACGCAATAACACCGTACCTAAACCACCTCGAAAACATACTAACTGGCCTCCCTCAGCAGAAGATTGTCATTGCAGCAGACATTAACGCCAAGTCCCCATCATGGTACAGCCAAAATACAGATGAAAGAGGTTATAAGGTCGAGGAAGTCATAGCACACCACGGATTACACATAGCGAACCAACCGTCCAGACACACAACCTTCAATAACGACAGGGCAACATCCAACATAGATATTACGCTGACCACCGAAAATATTGCCGCACAAATAGGAAACTGGACGATACATGACAGAGAAACTATCAGCGACCATAACCTCATTACGTACTCAATAGGCACGCCGGAAACAGAAACAAATAACCACGAACAGACAAGATATAATTCGAGAAAAGCAGATTGGGAAAAATTCGAAACGTTCCTCCAACAGACTAGCCGCGTTCCTGAATCATCCGGAACGCACTCTGAAAACCCGAACACACTACTACTGCACCTGGAAAAAACAATCACTGACGCAAGCGATGAGGCCATCCCCCGGAAAAAGAAATTCAAAAAGTCTGTACCATGGTGGAGCGAGAAACTAACGGTCCTAAAGAAAGAGGTCAGGAGGCTGCGTAAAGAACTGCAGCGGAACAAAAACGATGAGAAGAGGCGGCCCCTGCAGGAGAAGCTCAGAGGAGCAAGAAACAAATATAAGGCTGCCATCCGCCAAACGAAGTTGAACAGTTGGCGAAGCTTCGTCACAGACTTAGGGAACTCCGAGCCATGGGGCGTGGTGTACAAAATCATGGCAAATAAGGTACGCCCACGAGCGGCCAGCACCAGCATTACGGTAGATGGAAAGCAGGCAACCACCTGGAGGGAAGCGTCTAGGAAACTTCTACACGCGCTATTCCCAGACGACAACCAGGCGGAAGACACACCAAGACAGAGGAAAACCCGTGAAGATATGGAAATACCCCCGGACACAAATGACACACCGCCCATTACTGCGGCAGAAGTAAAAGCAGCAATAGCCAGGCTCAAGAACGGTAAAGCACCGGGTGCTGACCTTATGGAGGCAGAGATAATAAAACATGCGTGGCCGGTGTTGCACCAGCGCATAGTGCACCTCTTTAACAGTTGCCTCGCTGAGGGCTCCTTCCCCGATAGTTGGAAGACGGGCGTAGTCATCACACTATTGAAGGGACAAGGAAGAGACCAGACCAATCCGGGATCGTACAGGCCGATTTGCCTGCTCCCCATTATGAGCAAGGTTCTCGAAAGGGTGATCGTGGAGAGATTGGAGGATGTCCTGGAAGAGCACCCCCTGGCAGCCGAGCGGCAGTTTGGCTTCAGGAGGAGGCGGTCGGCCGAGGAGGCGATAGTCGAGATGAGGCGGGCAGTGAGAGGCACAAAAAAGAGATACGCGCTGGCACTGCTGTTTGACATCACAGCGGCATTCGACAGCCTGTGGTGGCCCTCTATCCTTCAAAGCCTTAAGAAAAGAGGTTGCCCCAGAAACATATACTTGCTGATCAGAGACTACCTACGCAATAGAAAAGTTCAGATAAAAGACGCAGGCCAGGAAACCAGGAAGAGCATTACTAAAGGTTGCCCGCAGGGGTCGGTACTGGGTCCCAAACTTTGGAACCTAGTATTCGATGACCTGTTGAAAGAAGTTCAAGAAAAAGGATTCATACATACAGCGTACGCGGACGACCTACTCGTGATAATACCGGGGAATTCGATCTGGGAACTTGAGAGGGGGGCGAACTCTGCAGCAGGTATAATAGAACAGTGGTGTATCGACAACAAGCTCACACTTTCAAAAAAGAAAACGGAAATGCTGGCGCTAAAAGGAAAGCTTGACCCCAGAAAACCACCCGTGGTCAAGATATGCGGAGAGCAGATATCACTGAAAACTGAGGCTAAATACCTGGGGGTCACCTTTGGAGCGGGCCTGAATGTGACACCGCATGTCACTAACATAGTTAAGAAGAGCCAGTATACCCTGTATCGCCTCATGTCGGTGGCGAGATCACACTGGGGATTGAAATTCAGGACGTTGTCGATACTGTACAAGGGCGTTATCCTCCCGGTGGTGTGTTACGCTGCCGCTGGATGGGTAGACAGGCTGAGGAAGAGCCACATCCAAAAGCTGCAGAGGGCGCAACGACTGGCTCTGATCAGAATAACCAGGGCCTTCAAGTCTGTCTCACACGAGGCCATCAGAGTCGTGGCGGCGGCGACTCCGATCGAGCTGTTGCTGGAGGAGCGTAGGGCGTTGTTTGAGCTGAGGAAAGACGGGGAGACGACGCTGCACGGGGACAGGTTCCGCGCGGAGGAGGGGGAGAGAGAGGAGGTCACGAATCGTATTAAAGAGAGGACCATCGAGGAATGGCAGAGGCAGTGGGACAGCACCAGGAAGGGGGCAACGACCAAACTGTTTTTCCCGAGCATACCCGACAGACTGGCACAAAGGCACATTAGACCGAATTACAACATCACACAATTTCTAACAGGACATGGAAAATTTAACACTAGACTATACAGTTACAAAAGAGCAGAATCCGAAAACTGCAGTTGCGGTGAGCGGGATACGGTACAACACGTCATATACGACTGCCCGATGCACTGGAGGGAAAGGGAGCAGTTAAGAGCTGCAACTAGGGAGACTCTCAGAACATGGCCATGTGAGCTCAGGGATCTAACAGCAAAAGAGACGTTCAAGCACTTCGCAGTGTTTGCCACTCAGGCAATGAAGAGGAGGTAGTAGGAGGAACCAATTCGATGAGGGCCGGTATAGGCATCAGTTGCCTGGGTACGGCCGGGCGAGCCGAGGCTCGACGCCCAAAATACACTACAACACCGCATATTACGTTATATTATAATGTATTTTCAATGATACACTGCATATTACGTTATATTATAAGGTATTTTCAATGATACACTGCATATTACGTTATATTATAAGGTATTCTCAATGATAAACTACTATATATTATAAGGTATTTTCAATGATACACTGAATATTACATTACATTATAAGGTATTTTCAATGATACACTGCATATTACGTTATATTATAAGGTATTTTCAATGATAGACTGCATATTACGTTATATTATGAGGTATTTTCAATGATACACTTCATATTACGTTATATTATCAGGTATTTTCAATGATACACTGCATATTACGTTATATTATAAGGTATTTTCAAAGATACACTGCATATTACGTTATATTATAATGTATTTTCAATGATACACTGCATATTATGTTATATTATAAGGTATTTTCAATGATACACTGCATATTACGTTATATTATAAGGTATTTTCAATCATACACTGCATATTACGTTATATTATAAGGTATTTTCAATGATAAACTACTATATATTACAAGGTTGTTTCAATGATACACTACAAATTACCATATATTCTAAGGTATTTTCAATGATACACTGCATATTACGTTATATTATAAGGTATTTTCAAAGATACACTGCATATTACGTTATATTATAATGTATTTTCAATGATACACTGCATATTATGTTATATTATAAGGTATTTTCAATGATACACTGCATATTACGTTATATTATAAGGTATTTTCAATGATACACTGTATATTACGTTATATTATAAGGTATTTTCAATGATACACTGCATATTACGTTATATTATAAGGTATTTCCAATGATACACTGCATATTACCATATATTATAAGGTATTTTCAATGATACACTGCATATTACCATATATTATAAGGTATTTTCAATGATACACTACAAATTACGATATATTATAAGGTATTTTCAATGATACACAGCATATTACGTTATATTATAAGGTATTTTCAATGATAAACTACTATATATTATAAGGTATTTTCAATGATACACTACAAATTACGATATATTATAAGGTATTTTCAATGATACACTACAAATTACGATATATTATAAGGTATTTTCACTGATACACTGCATATTACGTTATATTATAAGGTATTTTCATTGATAGACTAGAATTACCATATATTCTAAGGTATTTTCAATGATACACTGCATATTACGTTATATTATAAGGTATTTTCAGTGATAAACTACTATATATTACAAGGTAGTTTCAATGATAGACTACAAATTACCATATATTCTAAGGTATTTTCAATGATACACTGCATATTACGTTATATTATAAGGTATTTTCAAAGATACACTGCATATTACGTTATATTATAATGTATTTTCAATGATACACTGCATATTATGTTATATTATAAGGTATTTTCAATGATACACTGCATATTACGTTATATTATAAGGTATTTTCAATGATACCCTGCATATTACGTTATATTATAAGGTATTTTCAATGATACACTGCATATTACGATATATTATAAGGTATTTTCAATGATACACAGCATATTACGTTATATTATTAGGTATTTTCAATGATACACTAAAAAATTACGATATATTATGAGGTATCTTCAATGATACACTGCATATTACGTTATATTATAAGGTATTTTCAATGATACACCGCATATTACGTTATATTATAATGTATTTTCAATGATACACTGCATATTACGTTATATTATAAGGTATTTTCAATGATACACTGCATATTACGTTATATTATAAGGTATTCTCAATGATAAACTACTATATATTATAAGGTATTTTCAATGATACACTGAATATTACATTACATTATAAGGTATTTTCAATGATACACTGCATATTACGTTATATTATAAGGTATTTTCAATGATAGACTGCATATTACGTTATATTATGAGGTATTTTCAATGATACACTGCATATTACGTTATATTATCAGGTATTTTCAATGATACTCTGCTTATTATGTTATATTATGAGGTATTTTCAATGATAGACTGCATATTACATTATATTATAAGGTATTTTCAATGATAGACTGCATATTACGTTATATTATAAGGTATTTTCAATGATACAGTGCATATTACGTTATATTATAAGGTATATTCATTGATACACTGCATATTAAATTATATTATAAGGTATTTTCAATGATAGACTGCAAATATTACGTTATATTATAAGGTATTTTCAATGATACACTGCATATTACGTTATATTATGAGGTATTTTCAATGATAGACTGCATATCACGTTATATTATAAGGTATTTTCAATGATAAACTACTATATATTATAAGGTATTTTCAATGATAGACTGCATATTACGTTATATTATAAGGTATTTTCATTGATAGACTAGAATTACCATATATTCTAAGGTATTTTCAATGATACACAGAATATTACGTTATATTATAAGGTATTTTCAATGATACACTGCATATTACATTATTTTATAAGGTATTTTCAATGATACGCTGCATATTACGTTATATTATAAGGTATTTTCATTGATACACTACAAATTACCATATATTATGAGGTATCTTCAATGATACACTGCATATTACGTTATATTATAAGGTATTCTCAATGATAAACTACTATATATTATAAGGTATTTTCAATGATACACTGAATATTACATTACATTATAAGGTATTTTCAATGATACACTGCATATTACGTTATATTATAAGGTATTTTCAATGATAGACTGCATATTACATTATATTATAAGGTATTTTCAATGATAGACTGCATATTACGTTATATTATGAGGTATTTTCAATGATACACTGCATATTACGTTATATTATCAGGTATTTTCAATGATACTCTGCATATTACATTATATTATAAGGTATTTTCAATGATAGACTGCATATTACGTTATATTGTGAGGTATTTTCAATGATAGACTGCATATTACGTTATATTATAAAGTATTTTCAATGAATTACTGCATATTACGTTATATTATAAGGTATTTTCAATGATACACTGCATATTACGTTATATTATAAGGTATTTTCAATGATAGACTGCATATTACGTTATATTATAAGGTATTTTCATTGATGCACTACAAATTACCATATATTATAAGGCATTTTCAATGATACACTACAAATTACGATATATTATAAGGTATTTTCAATGATACACTGCATATTACGTTTTATTATAAGGTATTTTCAATGATACATTGCATATTACGTTTTATTATAAGGTATTTTCAATGATACACAGCATATTACGTTACATTATAAGGTATTTTCAATGATAAACTACTATATATTACAAGGTAGTTTCAATGATACACTACAAATTACGATAGATTATAAGGTATTTTCAATGATACACTGCATATTACTTTATATTATAAGGTATTTTCATTGATACACTACAAATTACGATATATTATAAGGTATTTTCAATGATACACAGCATATTACGTTATATTATTAGGTATTTTCAATGATACACTAAAAAATTACGATATATTATGAGGTATCTTCAATGATACACTGCATATTACGTTATATTATAAGGTATTTTCAATGATACACCGCATATTACGTTATATTATAAGGTATTTTCAATGATACACTGCATATTACGTTATATTATAAGGTATTTTCATTGATACACTACAAATTACCATATATTATGAGGTATCTTCAATGATACACTGCATATTACGTTATATTATAAGGTATTTTCATTGATACACTACAAATTACCATATATTATAAGGTATCTTCAATGATACACTGCATATTACGTTATATTATAAGGTATTCTCAATGATAAACTACTATATATTATAAGGTATTTTCAATGATACACTGAATATTACATTACATTATAAGGTATTTTCAATGATACACTGCATATTACGTTATATTATAAGGTATTTTCAATGATAGACTGCATATTACATTATATTATAAGGTATTTTCAATGATAGACTGCATATTACGTTATATTATGAGGTATTTTCAATGATACACTGCATATTACGTTATATTATCAGGTATTTTCAATGATACTCTGCATATTACATTATATTATAAGGTATTTTCAATGATAGACTGCATATTACGTTATATTGTGAGGTATTTTCAATGATAGACTGCATATTACGTTATATTATAAAGTATTTTCAATGAATTACTGCATATTACGTTATATTATAAGGTATTTTCAATGATACACTGCATATTACGTTATATTATAAGGTATTTTCAATGATAGACTGCATATTACGTTATATTATAAGGTATTTTCATTGATGCACTACAAATTACCATATATTATAAGGCATTTTCAATGATACACTACAAATTACGATATATTATAAGGTATTTTCAATGATACACTGCATATTACGTTTTATTATAAGGTATTTTCAATGATACATTGCATATTACGTTTTATTATAAGGTATTTTCAATGATACACAGAATATTACGTTATATTATAAGGTATTTTCAGTGATAAACTACTATATATTACAAGGTAGTTTCAATGATACACTACAAATTACCATATATTCTAAGGTATTTTCAATGATACACTGCATATTACGTTATATTATAAGGTATTTTCAAAGATACACTGCATATTACGTTATATTATAATGTATCTTCAATGATACACTGCATATTACGTTTTATTATAAGGTATTTTCAATGGTACACTTCATATTACGTTTTATTATAAGGTATTTTCAATGATACATTGCATATTACGTTATATTATAAGGTATTTTCAGTGATAAACTACTATATATTACAAGGTAGTTTCAATGATACACTACAAATTACCATATATTCTAAGGTATTTTCAATGATACACTGCATATTACGTTATATTATAAGGTATTTTCAAAGATACACTGCATATTACGTTATATTATAATGTATTTTCAATGATACACTGCATATTATGTTATATTATAAGGTATTTTCAATGATACACTGCATATTACGTCATATTATAAGGTATTTTCAATGATACACTGCATATTACGTTATATTATAAGGTATTTTCAATGATACACTGCATATTACGTTATATTATAAGGTATTTCCAATGATACACTGCATATTACCATATATTATAAGGTATTTTCAATGATACACTGCATATTACCATATATTATAAGGTATTTTCAATGATACACTACAAATTACGATATATTATAAGGTATTTTCAATGATACACAGCATATTACGTTATATTATAAGGTATTTTCAATGATAAACTACTATATATTATAAGGTATTTTCAATGATACACTACAAATTACGATATATTATAAGGTATTTTCAATGATACACTACAAATTACGATATATTATAAGGTATTTTCACTGATACACTGCATATTACGTTATATTATAAGGTATTTTCATTGATAGGCTAGAATTACCATATATTCTAAGGTATTTTTAATGATACACTGCATATTACGTTATATTATAAGGTATTTTCAGTGATAAACTACTATATATTACAAGGTAGTTTCAATGATACACTACAAATTACCATATATTCTAAGGTATTTTCAATGATACACTGCATATTACGTTATATTATAAGGTATTTTCAAAGATACACTGCATATTACGATATATTATGAGGTATCTTCAATGATACACTGCATATTACGTTATATTATAAGGTATTTTCAATGATACACCGCATATTACGTTATATTATAATGTATTTTCAATGATACACTGCATATTACGTTATATTATAAGGTATTTTCAATGATACACTGCATATTACGTTATATTATAAGGTATTTTCATTGATACACTACAAATTACCATATATTATGAGGTATCTTCAATGATACACTGCATATTACGTTATATTATAAGGTATTCTCAATGATAAACTACTATATATTATAAGGTATTTTCAATGATACACTGAATATTACATTACATTATAAGGTATCTTCAATGATACACTGCATATTACGTTATATTATAAGGTATTTTCAATGATACACTGCATATTACGTTATATTATAAGGTATTTTCAATGATACTCTGCATATTACATTATATTATAAGGTATTTTCAATGATAGACTGCATATTACGTTATATTGTGAGGTATTTTCAATGATAGACTGCATATTACGTTATATTATAAAGTATTTTCAATGAATTACTGCATATTACGTTATATTATAAGGTATTTTCAATGATACACTGCATATTACGTTATATTATGAGGGATTTTCAATGATAGACTGCATATTACATTATATTATAAGGTATTTTCAATGATAGACTGCATATTACGTTATATTATAAGGTATTTTCAATGATACACTGCATATCACGTTATATTATAAGGTATTTTCAATGATACACTGCTTATTATGTTATATTATGAGGTATTTTCAATGATAGACTGCATATTACATTATATTATAAGGTATTTTCAATGATACAGTGCATATTACGTTATATTATAAGGTATATTCATTGATACACTGCATATTAAGTTATATTATAAGGTATTTTCAATGATAGACTGCAAATATTACGTTATATTATAAGGTATTTTCAATGATACACTGCATATTACGTTATATTATGAGGTATTTTCAATGATAGACTGCATATCACGTTATATTATAAGGTATTTTCAATGATAAACTACTATATATTATAAGGTATTTTCAATGATAGACTGCATATTACGTTATATTATAAGGTATTTTCATTGATAGACTAGAATTACCATATATTCTAAGGTATTTTCAATGATACACAGAATATTACGTTATATTATAAGGTATTTTCAATGATACACTGCATATTACATTATTTTATAAGGTATTTTCAATGATACGCTGCATATTACGTTATATTATAAGGTATTTTCAATGATACACAGCATATTACGTTACATTATAAGGTATTTTCAATGATAAACTACTATATATTACAAGGTAGTTTCAATGATACACTACAAATTACGATAGATTATAAGGTATTTTCAATGATACACTGCATATTACTTTATATTATAAGGTATTTTCATTGATACACTACAAATTACGATATATTATAAGGTATTTTCAATGATACACAGCATATTACGTTATATTATTAGGTATTTTCAATGATACACTAAAAAATTACGATATATTATGAGGTATCTTCAATGATACACTGCATATTACGTTATATTATAAGGTATTTTCAATGATACACTGCATATTACGTTATATTATAAGGTATTTTCAATGATAGACTGCATATTACATTACATTATAAGGTATTTTCAATGATACACTGCATATTACGTTATATTATAAGGTATTTTCAATGATAGACTGCATATTACATTATATTATAAGGTATTTTCAATGATAGACTGCATATTACGTTATATTATAAGGTATTTTCAATGATACACTGCATATTACGTTATATTATCAGGTATTTTCAATGATACTCTGCTTATTACATTATATTATAAGGTATTTTCAATGATAGACTGCATATTACGTTATATTGTGAGGTATTTTCAATGATAGACTGCATATTACGTTATATTATAAAGTATTTTCAATGAATTACTGCATATTAAGTTATATTATAAGGTATTTTCAATGATACACTGCATATTACGTTATATTATAAGGTATTTTCATTGATACACTACAAATTACGATATATTATAAAGTATTTTCAATGATACACAGCATATTACGTTATATTATTAGGTATTTTCAATGATACACTAAAAAATTACGATATATTATGAGGTATCTTCAATGATACACTGCATATTACGTTATATTATAAGGTATTTTCAATGATACACCGCATATTACGTTATATTATAATGTATTTTCAATGATACACTGCATATTACGTTATATTATAAGGTATTTTCAATGATACACTGCATATTACGTTATATTATAAGGTATTTTCATTGATACACTACAAATTACCATATATTATGAGGTATCTTCAATGATACACTGCATATTACGTTATATTATAAGGTATTCTCAATGATAAACTACTATATATTATAAGGTATTTTCAATGATACACTGAATATTACATTACATTATAAGGTATTTTCAATGATACACTGCATATTACGTTATATTATAAGGTATTTTCAATGATAGACTGCATATTACATTATATTATAAGGTATTTTCAATGATAGACTGCATATTACGTTATATTATGAGGTATTTTCAATGATACACTGCATATTACGTTATATTATCAGGTATTTTCAATGATACTCTGCATATTACATTATATTATAAGGTATTTTCAATGATAGACTGCATATTACGTTATATTGTGAGGTATTTTCAATGATAGACTGCAAATATTACGTTATATTATAAGGTATTTTCAATGATACACTGCATATTACGTTATATTATGAGGTATTTTCAATGATAGACTGCATATCACGTTATATTATAAGGTATTTTCAATGATAAACTACTATATATTATAAGGTATTTTCAATGATAGACTGCATATTACGTTATATTATAAGGTATTTTCATTGATAGACTGCATATTACATTATATTATAAGGTATTTTCAATGATAGACTGCATATTACGTTATATTATAAGGTATTTTCAATGATACAGTGCATATTACGTTATATTATAAGGTATATTCATTGATACACTGCATATTAAGTTATATTATAAGGTATTTTCAATGATAGACTGCAAATATTACGTTATATTATAAGGTATTTTCAATGATACACTGCATATTACGTTATATTATGAGGTATTTTCAATGATAGACTGCATATCACGTTATATTATAAGGTATTTTCAATGATAAACTACTATATATTATAAGGTATTTTCAATGATAGACTGCATATTACGTTATATTATAAGGTATTTTCATTGATAGACTAGAATTACCATATATTCTAAGGTATTTTCAATGATACACAGAATATTACGTTATATTATAAGGTATTTTCAATGATACACTGCATATTACATTATTTTATAAGGTATTTTCAATGATACGCTGCATATTACGTTATATTATAAGGTATTTTCAATGATACACAGCATATTACGTTACATTATAAGGTATTTTCAATGATAAACTACTATATATTACAAGGTAGTTTCAATGATACACTACAAATTACGATAGATTATAAGGTATTTTCAATGATACACTGCATATTACTTTATATTATAAGGTATTTTCATTGATACACTACAAATTACGATATATTATAAGGTATTTTCAATGATACACAGCATATTACGTTATATTATTAGGTATTTTCAATGATACACTAAAAAATTACGATATATTATGAGGTATCTTCAATGATACACTGCATATTACGTTATATTATAAGGTATTTTCAATGATACACTGCATATTACGTTATATTATAAGGTATTTTCAATGATACACTGCATATTACGTTATATTATAAGGTATTTTCATTGATACACTACAAATTACCATATATTATGAGGTATCTTCAATGATACACTGCATATTACGTTATATTATAAGGTATTTTCATTGATACACTACAAATTACCATATATTATGAGGTATCTTCAATGATACACTGCATATTACGTTATATTATAAGGTATTCTCAATGATAAACTACTATATATTATAAGGTATTTTCAATGATACACTGAATATTACATTACATTATAAGGTATTTTCAATGATACACTGCATATTACGTTATATTATAAGGTATTTTCAATGATACACTGCATATTACGTTATATTATAAGGTATTTTCATTGATACACTACAAATTACCATATATTATGAGGTATCTTCAATGATACACTGCATATTACGTTATATTATAAGGTATTCTCAATGATAAACTACTATATATTATAAGGTATTTTCAATGATACACTGAATATTACATTACATTATAAGGTATCTTCAATGATACACTGCATATTACGTTATATTATAAGGTATTTTCAATGATACACTGCATATTACGTTATATTATAAGGTATTTTCAATGATACTCTGCATATTACATTATATTATAAGGTATTTTCAATGATAGACTGCATATTACGTTATATTGTGAGGTATTTTCAATGATAGACTGCATATTACGTTATATTATAAAGTATTTTCAATGAATTACTGCATATTACGTTATATTATAAGGTATTTTCAATGATACACTGCATATTACGTTATATTATGAGGGATTTTCAATGATAGACTGCATATTACATTATATTATAAGGTATTTTCAATGATAGACTGCATATTACGTTATATTATAAGGTATTTTCAATGATACACTGCATATCACGTTATATTATAAGGTATTTTCAATGATACACTGCTTATTATGTTATATTATAAGGTATTTTCAATGATAGACTGCATATTACATTATATTATAAGGTATTTTCAATGATAGACTGCATATTACGTTATATTATAAGGTATTTTCAATGATACAGTGCATATTACGTTATATTATAAGGTATATTCATTGATACACTGCATATTAAGTTATATTATAAGGTATTTTCAATGATAGACTGCAAATATTACGTTATATTATAAGGTATTTTCAATGATACACTGCATATTACGTTATATTATGAGGTATTTTCAATGATAGACTGCATATCACGTTATATTATAAGGTATTTTCAATGATACACAGCATATTACGTTATATTATTAGGTATTTTCAATGATACACTAAAAAATTACGATATATTATGAGGTATCTTCAATGATACACTGCATATTACGTTATATTATAAGGTATTTTCAATGATACACTGCATATTACGTTATATTATAAGGTATTTTCAATGATAGACTGCATATTACATTACATTATAAGGTATTTTCAATGATACACTGCATATTACGTTATATTATAAGGTATTTTCAATGATAGACTGCATATTACATTATATTATAAGGTATTTTCAATGATAGACTGCATATTACGTTATATTATGAGGTATTTTCAATGATACACTGCATATTACGTTATATTATCAGGTATTTTCAATGATACTCTGCTTATTACATTATATTATAAGGTATTTTCAATGATAGACTGCATATTACGTTATATTGTGAGGTATTTTCAATGATAGACTGCATATTACGTTATATTATAAAGTATTTTCAATGAATTACTGCATATTAAGTTATATTATAAGGTATTTTCAATGATACACTGCATATTACGTTATATTATAAGGTATTTTCATTGATACACTACAAATTACGATATATTATAAAGTATTTTCAATGATACACAGCATATTACGTTATATTATAAGGTATTTTCAATGATACACTAAAAAATTACGATATATTATGAGGTATCTTCAATGATACACTGCATATTACGTTATATTATAAGGTATTTTCAATGATACACCGCATATTACGTTATATTATAATGTATTTTCAATGATACACTGCATATTACGTTATATTATAAGGTATTTTCAATGATACACTGCATATTACGTTATATTATAAGGTATTTTCATTGATACACTACAAATTACCATATATTATGAGGTATCTTCAATGATACACGGCATATTACGTTATATTATAAGGTATTTTCAATGATAGACTGCATATTACATTACATTATAAGGTATTTTCAATGATACACTGCATATTACGTTATATTATAAGGTATTTTCAATGATAGACTGCATATTACATTATATTATAAGGTATTTTCAATGATAGACTGCATATTACGTTATATTATGAGGTATTTTCAATGATACACTGCATATTACGTTATATTATCAGGTATTTTCAATGATACTCTGCTTATTACATTATATTATAAGGTATTTTCAATGATAGACTGCATATTACGTTATATTGTGAGGTATTTTCAATGATAGACTGCATATTACGTTATATTATAAAGTATTTTCAATGAATTACTGCATATTAAGTTATATTATAAGGTATTTTCAATGATACACTGCATATTACGTTATATTATAAGGTATTTTCATTGATACACTACAAATTACGATATATTATAAAGTATTTTCAATGATACACAGCATATTACGTTATATTATTAGGTATTTTCAATGATACACTAAAAAATTACGATATATTATGAGGTATCTTCAATGATACACTGCATATTACGTTATATTATAAGGTATTTTCAATGATACACTGCATATTACGTTATATTATAAGGTATTTTCAATGATACACTGCATATTACGTTATATTATAAGGTATTTTCAATGATACACTGCATATTACGTTATATTATAAGGTATTTTCATTGATACACTACAAATTACCATATATTATGAGGTATCTTCAATGATACACTGCATATTACGTTATATTATAAGGTATTCTCAATGATAAACTACTATATATTATAAGGTATTTTCAATGATACACTGAATATTACATTACATTATAAGGTATTTTCAATGATACACTGCATATTACGTTATATTATAAGGTATTTTCAATGATAGACTGCATATTACGTTATATTATAAGGTATTTTCAATGATAGACTGCATATTACGTTATATTATGAGGTATTTTCAATGATACACTGCATATTACGTTATATTATCAGGTATTTTCAATGATACTCTGCATATTACATTATATTATAAGGTATTTTCAATGATAGACTGCATATTACGTTATATTGTGAGGTATTTTCAATGATAGACTGCATATTACGTTATATTATAAAGTATTTTCAATGAATTACTGCATATTACGTTATATTATAAGGTATTTTCAATGATACACTGCATATTACGTTATATTATGAGGGATTTTCAATGATAGACTGCATATTACATTATATTATAAGGTATTTTCAATGATAGCCTGCATATTACGTTATATTATAAGGTATTTTCAATGATACACTGCATATCACGTTATATTATAAGGTATTTTCAATGATACACTGCTTATTATGTTATATTATGAGGTATTTTCAATGATAGACTGCATATTACATTATATTATAAGGTATTTTCAATGATAGACTGCATATTACGTTATATTATAAGGTATTTTCAATGATACAGTGCATATTACGTTATATTATAAGGTATATTCATTGATACACTGCATATTAAGTTATATTATAAGGTATTTTCAATGATAGACTGCAAATATTACGTTATATTATAAGGTATTTTCAATGATACACTGCATATTACGTTATATTATGAGGTATTTTCAATGATAGACTGCATATCACGTTATATTATAAGGTATTTTCAATGATAAACTACTATATATTATAAGGTATTTTCAATGATAGACTGCATATTACGTTATATTATAAGGTATTTTCATTGATAGACTAGAATTACCATATATTCTAAGGTATTTTCAATGATACACAGAATATTACGTTATATTATAAGGTATTTTCAATGATACACTGCATATTACATTATTTTATAAGGTATTTTCAATGATACGCTGCATATTACGTTATATTATAAGGTATTTTCAATGATACACAGCATATTACGTTACATTATAAGGTATTTTCAATGATAAACTACTATATATTACAAGGTAGTTTCAATGATACACTACAAATTACGATAGATTATAAGGTATTTTCAATGATACACTGCATATTACTTTATATTATAAGGTATTTTCATTGATACACTACAAATTACGATATATTATAAGGTATTTTCAATGATACACAGCATATTACGTTATATTATTAGGTATTTTCAATGATACACTAAAAAATTACGATATATTATGAGGTATCTTCAATGATACACTGCATATTACGTTATATTATAAGGTATTTTCAATGATACACTGCATATTACGTTATATTATAAGGTATTTTCAATGATACACTGCATATTACGTTATATTATAAGGTATTTTCATTGATACACTACAAATTACCATATATTATGAGGTATCTTCAATGATACACTGCATATTACGTTATATTATAAGGTATTTTCATTGATACACTACAAATTACCATATATTATGAGGTATCTTCAATGATACACTGCATATTACGTTATATTATAAGGTATTCTCAATGATAAACTACTATATATTATAAGGTATTTTCAATGATACACTGAATATTACATTACATTATAAGGTATTTTCAATGATACACTGCATATTACGTTATATTATAAGGTATTTTCAATGATAGACTGCATATTACATTATATTATAAGGTATTTTCAATGATAGACTGCATATTAAGTTATATTATAAGGTATTTTCAATGATACACTGCATATTACGTTATATTATAAGGTATTTTCATTGATACACTACAAATTACGATATATTATAAAGTATTTTCAATGATACACAGCATATTACGTTATATTATTAGGTATTTTCAATGATACACTAAAAAATTACGATATATTATGAGGTATCTTCAATGATACACTGCATATTACGTTATATTATAAGGTATTTTCAATGATACACCGCATATTACGTTATATTATAATGTATTTTCAATGATACACTGCATATTACGTTATATTATAAGGTATTTTCAATGATACACAGCATATTACGTTACATTATAAGGTATTTTCAATGATAAACTACTATATATTACAAGGTAGTTTCAATGATACACTACAAATTACGATAGATTATAAGGTATTTTCAATGATACACTGCATATTACTTTATATTATAAGGTATTTTCATTGATACACTACAAATTACGATATATTATAAGGTATTTTCAATGATACACAGCATATTACGTTATATTATTAGGTATTTTCAATGATACACTAAAAAATTACGATATATTATGAGGTATCTTCAATGATACACTGCATATTACGTTATATTATAAGGTATTTTCAATGATACACCGCATATTACGTTATATTATAAGGTATTTTCAATGATACACTGCATATTACGTTATATTATAAGGTATTTTCATTGATACACTACAAATTACCATATATTATGAGGTATCTTCAATGATACACTGCATATTACGTTATATTATAAGGTATTTTCATTGATACACTACAAATTACCATATATTATGAGGTATCTTCAATGATACACTGCATATTACGTTATATTATAAGGTATTCTCAATGATAAACTACTATATATTATAAGGTATTTTCAATGATACACTGAATATTACATTACATTATAAGGTATTTTCAATGATACACTGCATATTACGTTATATTATAAGGTATTTTCAATGATAGACTGCATATTACATTATATTATAAGGTATTTTCAATGATAGACTGCATATTACGTTATATTATGAGGTATTTTCAATGATACACTGCATATTACGTTATATTATGAGGTATTTTCAATGATACTCTGCATATTACATTATATTATAAGGTATTTTCAATGATAGACTGCATATTACGTTATATTGTGAGGTATTTTCAATGATAGACTGCATATTACGTTATATTATAAAGTATTTTCAATGAATTACTGCATATTACGTTATATTATAAGGTATTTTCAATGATACACTGCATATTACGTTATATTATAAGGTATTTTCAATGATAGACTGCATATTACGTTATATTATAAGGTATTTTCATTGATGCACTACAAATTACCATATATTATAAGGCATTTTCAATGATACACTACAAATTACGATATATTATAAGGTATTTTCAATGATACACTGCATATTACGTTTTATTATAAGGTATTTTCAATGATACATTGCATATTACGTTTTATTATAAGGTATTTTCAATGATACACAGAATATTACGTTATATTATAAGGTATTTTCAGTGATAAACTACTATATATTACAAGGTAGTTTCAATGATACACTACAAATTACCATATATTCTAAGGTATTTTCAATGATACACTGCATATTACGTTATATTATAAGGTATTTTCAAAGATACACTGCATATTACGTTATATTATAATCTATTTTCAATGGTACACTGCATATTATGTTATATTATAAGGTATTTTCAATGATACACTTCATATTACGTTATATTATAAGGTATTTTCAATGATACACTGCATATTACGTTATATTATAAGGTATTTTCAATGATACACTGCATATTACGTTATATTATAAGGTATTTTCAATGATACACTGCATATTACGTTATCTTATAAGGTATTTTCATTGATACACTACAAATAAGCATATATTATAAGGTATTTTCAATGATACACTAAAAAATTACGATATATTATAAGGTATTTCCAATGATACACTGCATATTACCATATATTATAAGGTATTTTCAATGATACACTACAAATTACGATATATTATAAGGTATTTTCAATGATACACTGCATATTACGTTATATTATAAGGTATTTTCAATGATAAACTACTATATATTATAAGGTATTTTCAATGATACACTACAAATTACGATATATTATAAGGTATTTTCACTGATACACTGCATATTACGTTATATTATAAGGTATTTTCAATGATACACTGCATATTACGTTATATTATAAGGTATTTTCATTGATACACTACAAATTACCATATATTATAAGGTATTTTCAATGATACACTAAAAAATTTCGATATATTATAAGGTATTTCCAATGATACACTGCATATTACCATATATTATAAGGTATTTTCAATGATACACTACAAATTACGATATATTATAAGGTATTTTCACTGATACACTGCATATTACGTTATATTATAAGGTATTTTCATTGATAGACTAGAATTACCATATATTCTAAGGTATTTTCAATGATACACTACAAATTACGATATATTATAAGGTATTTTCAATGATACACTGCATATTACGTTTTATTATAAGGTATTTTCAATGATACATTGCATATTACGTTTTATTATAAGGTATTTTCAATGATACACAGAATATTACGTTATATTATAAGGTATTTTCATTGATACACTACAAATTACCATATATTATAAGGTATCTTCAATGATACACTGCATATTACGTTTTATTATAAGGTATTTTCAATGGTACACTTCATATTACGTTTTATTATAAGGTATTTTCATTGATACACTACAAATTACCATATATTATAAGGTATCTTCAATGATACACTGCATATTACGTTTTATTATAAGGTATTTTCAATGGTACACTTCATATTACGTTTTATTATAAGGTATTTTCAATGATACATTGCATATTACGTTATATTATAAGGTATTTTCAGTGATAAACTACTATATATTACAAGGTAGTTTCAATGATACACTACAAATTACCATATATTCTAAGGTATTTTCAATGATACACTGCATATTACGTTATATTATAAGGTATTTTCAAAGATACACTGCATATTACGTTATATTATAATGTATTTTCAATGATACACTGCATATTATGTTATATTATAAGGTATTTTCAATGATACACTGCATATTACGTTATATTATAAGGTATTTTCAATGATACACTGCATATTACGTTATATTATAAGGTATTTTCAATGATACACTGCATATTACGTTATATTATAAGGTATTTCCAATGATACACTGCATATTACCATATATTATAAGGTATTTTCAATGATACACTGCATATTACCATATATTATAAGGTATTTTCAATGATACACTACAAATTACGATATATTATAAGGTATTTTCAATGATACACAGCATATTACGTTGTATTATAAGGTATTTTCAATGATAAACTACTATATATTATAAGGTATTTTCAATGATACACTACAAATTACGATATATTATAAGGTATTTTCAATGATACACTACAAATTACGATATATTATAAGGTATTTTCACTGATACACTGCATATTACGTTATATTATAAGGTATTTTCATTGATAGACTAGAATTACCATATATTCTAAGGTATTTTCAATGATACACTGCATATTACGTTATATTATAAGGTATTTTGAATGATACACTGCATATTACGTTATATTATAAGGTATTTTCAATGATACACTGCATATTACGTTATATTATAAGGTATTTTCATTGATGCACTACAAATTACCATATATTATAAGGTATTTTCAATGATACACTACAAATTACGATATATTATAAGGTATTTTCAATGATACACTGCATATTACGTTTTATTATAAGGTATTTTCAATGATACACAGAATATTACGTTATATTATAAGGTATTTTCATTGATACACTACAAATTACCATATATTATGACGTATCTTCAATGATACACTGCATATTACGTTTTATTATAAGGTATTTTCAATGATACACTGCATATTACGTTTTATTATAAGGTATTTTCAATGATACATTGCATATTACGTTATATTATAAGGTATTTTCAGTGATAAACTACTATATATTACAAGGTAGTTTCAATGATACACTACAAATTACGATATATTATAAGGTATTTTCAATGATACACTGCATATTACGTTATATTATAAGGTATTTTCAATGATACACAGAATATTACGTTATATTATAAGGTATTTTCATTGATACACTACAAATTACCATATATTATGAGGTATCTTCAATGATACACTGCATATTACGTTATATTATAAGGTATTTTCAATGATACACTGCATATTACGTTATATTATAAGGTATTTTCAATGATACACTGCATATTACGTTATATTATAAGGTATTTTCAATGATACACTGCATATTACCATATATTATAAGGTATTTTCAATGATACACTGCATATTACCATATATTATAAGGTATTTTCAATGATACACTACAAATTACGATATATTATAAGGTATTTTCAATGATACACAGCATATTACGTTATATTATAAGGTATTTTCAATGATAAACTACTATATATTATAAGGTATTTTCAATGATACACTACAAATTACGATATATTATAAGGTATTTTCAATGATACACTACAAATTACGATATATTATAAGGTATTTTCACTGATACACTGCATATTACGTTATATTATAAGGTATTTTCATTGATAGACTAGAATTACCATATATTCTAAGGTATTTTCAATGATACACTGCATATTACGTTATATTATAAGGTATTTTCAATGTTACACTGCATATTACGTTATATTATAAGGTATTTTCAATGATACACTGCATATTACGTTATATTATAAGGTATTTTCATTGATGCACTACAAATTACCATATATTATAAGGTATTTTCAATGATACACTACAAATTACGATATATTATAAGGTATTTTCAATGATACACTGCATATTACGTTTTATTATAAGGTATTTTCAATGATACACAGAATATTACGTTATATTATAAGGTATTTTCATTGATACACTACAAATTACCATATATTATGAGGTATCTTCAATGATACACTGCATATTACGTTTTATTATAAGGTATTTTCAATGATACACTGCATATTACGTTTTATTATAAGGTATTTTCAATGATACATTGCATATTACGTTATATTATAAGGTATTTTCAGTGATAAACTACTATATATTACAAGGTAGTTTCAATGATACACTACAAATTACCATATATTCTAAGGTATTTTCAATGATACACTGCATATTACGTTATATTATAAGGTATTTTCAAAGATACACTGCATATTACGTTATATTATAATGTATTTTCAATGATACACTGCATATTATGTTATATTATAAGGTATTTTCAATGATACACTGCATATTACGTTATATTATAAGGTATTTTCAATGATACACTGCATATTACGTTATATTATAAGGTATTTTCAATGATACACTGCATATTACGTTATATTATAAGGTATTTTCAATGATACACTGCATATTACGTTATATTATAAGGTATTTTCATTGATACACTACAAATTACCATATATTATAAGGTATTTTCAATGATACACTAAAAAATTTCGATATATTATAAGGTATTTCCAATGATACACTGCATATTACCATATATTATAAGGTATTTTCAATGATACACTACAAATTACGATATATTATAAGGTATTTTCAATGATACACTACAAATTACGATATATTATAAGGTATTTTCACTGATACACTGCATATTACGTTATATTATAAGGTATTTTCATTGATAGACTAGAATTACCATATATTCTAAGGTATTTTCAATGATACACTGCATATTACGTTATATTATAAGGTATTTTGAATGATACACTGCATATTACCATATATTATAAGGTATTTTCAATGATACACTGCATATTACGTTATATTATAAGGTATTTTCAAAGATACACTGCATATTACGTTATATTATAATGTATTTTCAATGATACACTGCATATTATGTTATATTATAAGGTATTTTCAATGATACACTGCATATTACGTTATATTATAAGGTATTTTCAATGATACACTGCATATTACGTTATATTATAAGGTATTTTCAATGATACACTGCATATTACGTTATATTATAAGGTATTTCCAATGATACACTGCATATTACCATATATTATAAGGTATTTTCAATGATACACTGCATATTACCATATATTATAAGGTATTTTCAATGATACACTACAAATTACGATATATTATAAGGTATTTTCAATGATACACAGCATATTACGTTGTATTATAAGGTATTTTCAATGATAAACTACTATATATTATAAGGTATTTTCAATGATACACTACAAATTACGATATATTATAAGGTATTTTCAATGATACACTACAAATTACGATATATTATAAGGTATTTTCACTGATACACTGCATATTACGTTATATTATAAGGTATTTTCATTGATAGACTAGAATTACCATATATTCTAAGGTATTTTCAATGATACACTGCATATTACGTTATATTATAAGGTATTTTGAATGATACACTGCATATTACGTTATATTATAAGGTATTTTCAATGATACACTGCATATTACGTTATATTATAAGGTATTTTCATTGATGCACTACAAATTACCATATATTATAAGGTATTTTCAATGATACACTACAAATTACGATATATTATAAGGTATTTTCAATGATACACTGCATATTACGTTTTATTATAAGGTATTTTCAATGATACACAGAATATTACGTTATATTATAAGGTATTTTCATTGATACACTACAAATTACCATATATTATGACGTATCTTCAATGATACACTGCATATTACGTTTTATTATAAGGTATTTTCAATGATACACTGCATATTACGTTTTATTATAAGGTATTTTCAATGATACATTGCATATTACGTTATATTATAAGGTATTTTCAGTGATAAACTACTATATATTACAAGGTAGTTTCAATGATACACTACAAATTACGATATATTATAAGGTATTTTCAATGATACACTGCATATTACGTTTTATTATAAGGTATTTTCAATGATACACAGAATATTACGTTATATTATAAGGTATTTTCATTGATACACTACAAATTACCATATATTATGAGGTATCTTCAATGATACACTGCATATTACGTTATATTATAAGGTATTTTCAATGATACACTGCATATTACGTTATATTATAAGGTATTTTCAATGATACACTGCATATTACGTTATATTATAAGGTATTTTCAATGATACACTGCATATTACCATATATTATAAGGTATTTTCAATGATACACTGCATATTACCATATATTATAAGGTATTTTCAATGATACACTACAAATTACGATATATTATAAGGTATTTTCAATGATACACAGCATATTACGTTATATTATAAGGTATTTTCAATGATAAACTACTATATATTATAAGGTATTTTCAATGATACACTACAAATTACGATATATTATAAGGTATTTTCAATGATACACTACAAATTACGATATATTATAAGGTATTTTCACTGATACACTGCATATTACGTTATATTATAAGGTATTTTCATTGATAGACTAGAATTACCATATATTCTAAGGTATTTTCAATGATACACTGCATATTACGTTATATTATAAGGTATTTTCAATGTTACACTGCATATTACGTTATATTATAAGGTATTTTCAATGATACACTGCATATTACGTTATATTATAAGGTATTTTCATTGATGCACTACAAATTACCATATATTATAAGGTATTTTCAATGATACACTACAAATTACGATATATTATAAGGTATTTTCAATGATACACTGCATATTACGTTTTATTATAAGGTATTTTCAATGATACACAGAATATTACGTTATATTATAAGGTATTTTCATTGATACACTACAAATTACCATATATTATGAGGTATCTTCAATGATACACTGCATATTACGTTTTATTATAAGGTATTTTCAATGATACACTGCATATTACGTTTTATTATAAGGTATTTTCAATGATACACTGCATATTACGTTATATTATAAGGTATTTTCAGTGATAAACTACTATATATTACAAGGTAGTTTCAATGATACACTACAAATTACCATATATTCTAAGGTATTTTCAATGATACACTGCATATTACGTTATATTATAAGGTATTTTCAAAGATACACTGCATATTACGTTATATTATAATGTATTTTCAATGATACACTGCATATTATGTTATATTATAAGGTATTTTCAATGATACACTGCATATTACGTTATATTATAAGGTATTTTCAATGATACACTGCATATTACGTTATATTATAAGGTATTTTCAATGATACACTGCATATTACGTTATATTATAAGGTATTTTCAATGATACACTGCATATTACGTTATATTATAAGGTATTTTCATTGATACACTACAAATTACCATATATTATAAGGTATTTTCAATGATACACTAAAAAATTTCGATATATTATAAGGTATTTCCAATGATACACTGCATATTACCATATATTATAAGGTATTTTCAATGATACACTACAAATTACGATATATTATAAGGTATTTTCAATGATACACTGCATATTACTTTATATTATAAGGTATTTTCATTGATACACTACAAATTACGATATATTATAAGGTATTTTCAATGATACACAGCACATTACGTTATATTATAAGGTATTTTCAATGATAAACTACTATATATTATAAGGTATTTTCAATGATACACTACAAATTACGATATATTATAAGGTATTTTCACTGATACACTGCATATTACGTTATATTATAAGGTATTTTCATTGATAGACTAGAATTACCATATATTCTAAGGTATTTTCATTGATACACTACAAATTACCATATATTATAAGGTATCTTCAATGATACACTGCATATTACGTTTTATTATAAGGTATCTTCAATGATACACTGCATATTACGTTTTATTATAAGGTATTTTCAATGATACACTGCATATTACGTTTTATTATAAGGTATTTTCAATGATACATTGCATATTACGTTATATTATAAGGTATTTTCAGTGATAAACTACTATATATTACAAGGTAGTTTCAATGATACACTACAAATTACCATATATTCTAAGGTATTTTCAATGATACACTACATATTACGTTTTATTATAAGGTATTTTCAATGATACATTGCATATTACGTTATATTATAAGGTATTTTCAGTGATAAACTACTATATATTACAAGGTAGTTTCAATGATACACTACAAATTACCATATATTCTAAGGTATTTTCAACGATACACTGCATATTACGTTATATTATAAGGTATTTTCAAAGATACACTGCATATTACGTTATATTATAATGTATTTTCAATGATACACTGCATATTATGTTATATTATAAGTTATTTTCAATGATACACAGAACATTACGTTATATTATAAGGTATTTTCATTGATACACGACAAATTACCATATATTATAAGGTATCTTCAATGATACACTGCATATTACGTTTTATTATAAGGTATTTTCAATGATACACTGCATATTACGTTTTATTATAAGGTATTTTCAATGATACATTGCATATTACGTTATATTATAAGGTATTTTCAGTGATAAACTACTATATATTACAAGGTAGTTTCAATGATACACTACAAATTACCATATATTCTAAGGTATTTTCAATGATACACTGCATATTACGTTATATTATAAGGTATTTTCAAAGATACACTGCATATTACGTTATATTATAATGTATTTTCAATGATACACTGCATATTACGTTATATTATAAGGTATTTTCAATGATACACTAAAAAATTTCGATATATTATAAGGTATTTCCAATGATACACTGCATATTACCATATATTATAAGGTATTTTCAATGATACACTGCATATTACGTTTTATTATAAGGTATTTTCAATGATACATTGCATATTACGTTATATTATAAGGTATTTTCAGTGATAAACTACTATATATTACAAGGTAGTTTCAATGATACACTACAAATTACCATATATTCTAAGGTATTTTCAATGATACACTGCATATTACGTTATATTATAAGGTATTTTCAAAGATACACTGCATATTACGTTATATTATAATGTATTTTCAATGATACACTGCATATTATGTTATATTATAAGGTATTTTCATTGATACACTACAAATTACCATATATTATAAGGTATTTTCAATGATACACTAAAAAATTTCGATATATTATAAGGTATTTCCAATGATACACTGCATATTACCATATATTATAAGGTATTTTCAATGATACACTACCAATTACGATATATTATAAGGTATTTTCAATGATACACTGCATATTACTTTATATTATAAGGTATTTTCATTGATACACTACAAATTACCATATATTATAAGGTATTTTCAATGATACACTACAAATTACGATATATTATAAGGTATTTCCAATGATACACTGCATATTACCATATATTATAAGGTATTTTCAATGATACACTACAAATTACGATATATTATAAGGTATTTTCAATGATACACTGCATATTACTTCATATTATAAGGTATTTTCATTGATACACTACAAATTACGATATATTATAAGGTATTTTCAATGATACACTGCACATTACGTTATATTATAAGGTATTTTCAATGATAAACTACTATATATTATAAGGTATTTTCAATGATACACTACAAATTACGATATATTATAAGGTATTTTCAATGATACACTGCATATTACGTTATATTATAAGGTATTTTCATTGATAGACTAGAATTACCATATATTCTAAGGTATTTTCATTGATACACTACAAATTACCATATATTATAAGGTATCTTCAATGATACACTGCATATTACGTTTTATTATAAGGTATTTTCAATGATACACTGCATATTACGTTTTATTATAAGGTATTTTCAATGATACATTGCATATTACGTTATATTATAAGGTATTTTCAGTGATAAACTACTATATATTACAAGGTAGTTTCAATGATACACTACAAATTACCATATATTCTAAGGTATTTTCAATGATACACTACATATTACGTTTTATTATAAGGTATTTTCAATGATACATTGCATATTACGTTATATTATAAGGTATTTTCAGTGATAAACTACTATATATTACAAGGTAGTTTCAATGATACACTACAAATTACCATATATTCTAAGGTATTTTCAATGATACACTGCATATTACGTTATATTATAATGTATTTTCAAAGATACACTGCATATTACGTTATATTATAATGTATTTTCAATGATCCACTGCATATTATGTTATATTATAAGGTATTTTCAATGATACACTGCATATTACGTTATATTATAAGGTATTTTCAATGATACACTGCATATTACGTTATATTATAAGGTATTTTCAATGATACACTGCATATTACGTTATATTATAAGGTATTTTCAATGATACACTGCATATTACGTTATATTATAAGGTATTTTCATTGATACACTACAAATTACCATATATTATAAGGTATTTTCAATGATACACTAAAAAATTTCGATATATTATAAGGTATTTCCAATGATACACTGCATATTACTTTATATTATAAGGTATTTTCATTGATACACTACAAATTACGATATATTATAAGGTATTTTCAATGATACACAGCACATTACGTTATATTATAAGGTATTTTCAATGATAAACTACTATATATTATAAGGTATTTTCAATGATACACTACAAATTACGATATATTATAAGGTATTTTCACTGATACACTGCATATTACGTTATATTATAAGGTATTTTCATTGATAGACTAGAATTACCATATATTCTAAGGTATTTTCATTGATACACTACAAATTACCATATATTATAAGGTATCTTCAATGATACACTGCATATTACGTTTTATTATAAGGTATTTTCAATGATACACTGCATATTACGTTTTATTATAAGGTATTTTCAATGATACATTGCATATTACGTTATATTATAAGGTATTTTCAGTGATAAACTACTATATATTACAAGGTAGTTTCAATGATACACTACAAATTACCATATATTCTAAGGTATTTTCAATGATACACTACATATTACGTTTTATTATAAGGTATTTTCAATGATACATTGCATATTACGTTATATTATAAGGTATTTTCAGTGATAAACTACTATATATTACAAGGTAGTTTCAATGATACACTACAAATTACCATATATTCTAAGGTATTTTCAATGATACACTGCATATTACGTTATATTATAATGTATTTTCAAAGATACACTGCATATTACGTTATATTATAATGTATTTTCAATGATACACTGCATATTATGTTATATTATAAGGTATTTTCAATGATACACTGCATATTACGTTATATTATAAGGTATTTTCATTGATACACTACAAATTACCATATATTATAAGGTATCTTCAATGATACACTGCATATTACGTTTTATTATAAGGTATTTTCAATGATACACTGCATATTACGTTTTATTATAACGTATTTTCAATGATACATTGCATATTACGTTATATTATAAGGTATTTTCAGTGATAAACTACTATATATTACAAGGTAGTTTCAATAATACACTACAAATTACCATATATTCTAAGGTATTTTCAATGATACACTGCATATTACGTTATATTATAAGGTATTGTGAAAGATACACTGCATATTACGTTATATTATAATGTATTTTCAATGATACACTGCATATTATGTTATATTATAAGGTATTTTCATTGATACACTACAAATTACCATATATTATAAGGTATTTTCAATGATACACTAAAAAATTTCGATATATTATAAGGTATTTCCAATGATACACTGCATATTACCATATATTATAAGGTATTTTCAATGATACACTACAAATTACGATATATTATAAGGTATTTTCAATGATACACTGCATATTACTTTATATTATAAGGTATTTTCATTGATACACTACAAATTACGATATATTATAAGGTATTTTCAATGATACACAGCATATTACGTTATATTATAAGGTATTTTCAATGATAAACTACTATATATTATAAGGTATTTTCAATGATACACTACAAATTACGATATATTATAAGGTATTTTCACTGATACACTGCATATTACGTTATATTATAAGGTATTTTCATTGATAGACTAGAATTACCATATATTCTAAGGTATTTTCATTGATACACTACAAATTACCATATATTATAAGGTATTTTCAATGATACACTGCATATTACGTTATATCATAAGGTACTTTCAATGATACACTGCATATTACGTTATAACATAAGGTATTTTCAATGATACACTGCATATTACGTAGTATTATAAGGTATTTTCATTGATAGACTAGAATTACCATATATTCTAAGGTATTTTCAATGATACACTGCATATTACGTTTTATTATAAGGTATTTTCAATGATACACTGCATATTACGTTATATCATAAAGTATTTTCAATGATACACTGCATATTACGTTATATTATAAGGTATTTTCAATGATACAGTGCATATTACGTTATATTATAAGGTATTTTCAATGATGCACTGCATATTACGTTATATTATAAGGTATTTTCATTGATACACTTAAATTACCATATATTATAAGGTATTTTCAATGATACACTGCATATTACATTATATCATAAGGTATTTTCAATGATACACTGCATATTACGTTATATTATAAGGTATTTACAATGATACACTGCATATTACGTTATATCATAAGGTATTTGCAATGATACACTGCATATTACGTTATATTATAAGGTATTTTCAAAGATACACTGCATATTACGTTATATTATAATGTATTTTCAAGGATACACTGCATATTATGTTATATTATAAGGTATTTTCAATGATACACTGCATATTACGTTATATTATAAGGTATTTTCAATGATACACTGCATATTACGTTATATTATAAGGTATTTTCAATGATACACTGCATATTACGTTATATTATAAGGTATTTTCAGTGATAAACTACTATATATTACAAGGTAGTTTCAATGATACACTACAAATTACCATATATTCTAAGGTATTTTCAATGATACACTGCATATTACGTTATATTATAAGGTATTTTCATTGATAGACTAGAATTACCATATATTCTAAGGTATTTTCATTGATACACTACAAATTACCATATATTATAAGGTATTTTCAATGATACACTACAAATTACGATATATTATAAGGTATTTCCAATGATACACTGCATATTACCATATATTATAAGGTATTTTCAATGATACACTACAAATTACGATATATTATAAGGTATTTTCAATGATACACTGCATATTACTTCATATTATAAGGTATTTTCATTGATACACTACAAATTACGATATATTATAAGGTATTTTCAATGATACACTGCACATTACGTTATATTATAAGGTATTTTCAATGATAAACTACTATATATTATAAGGTATTTTCAATGATACACTACAAATTACGATATATTATAAGGTATTTTCACTGATACACTGCATATTACGTTATATTATAAGGTATTTTCATTGATAGACTAGAATTACCATATATTCTAAGGTATTTTCATTGATACACTACAAATTACCATATATTATAAGGTATCTTCAATGATACACTGCATATTACGTTTTATTATAAGGTATTTTCAATGATACACTGCATATTACGTTTTATTATAAGGTATTTTCAATGATACATTGCATATTACGTTATATTATAAGGTATTTTCAGTGATAAACTACTATATATTACAAGGTAGTTTCAATGATACACTACAAATTACCATATATTCTAAGGTATTTTCAATGATACACTACATATTACGTTTTATTATAAGGTATTTTCAATGATACATTGCATATTACGTTATATTATAAGGTATTTTCAGTGATAAACTACTATATATTACAAGGTAGTTTCAATGATACACTACAAATTACCATATATTCTAAGGTATTTTCAATGATACACTGCATATTACGTTATATTATAATGTATTTTCAAAGATACACTGCATATTACGTTATATTATAATGTATTTTCAATGATCCACTGCATATTATGTTATATTATAAGGTATTTTCAATGATACACTGCATATTACGTTATATTATAAGGTATTTTCAATGATACACTGCATATTACGTTATATTATAAGGTATTTTCAATGATACACTGCATATTACGTTATATTATAAGGTATTTTCAATGATACACTGCATATTACGTTATATTATAAGGTATTTTCATTGATACACTACAAATTACCATATATTATAAGGTATTTTCAATGATACACTAAAAAATTTCGATATATTATAAGGTATTTCCAATGATACACTGCATATTACTTTATATTATAAGGTATTTTCATTGATACACTACAAATTACGATATATTATAAGGTATTTTCAATGATACACAGCACATTACGTTATATTATAAGGTATTTTCAATGATAAACTACTATATATTATAAGGTATTTTCAATGATACACTACAAATTACGATATATTATAAGGTATTTTCACTGATACACTGCATATTACGTTATATTATAAGGTATTTTCATTGATAGACTAGAATTACCATATATTCTAAGGTATTTTCATTGATACACTACAAATTACCATATATTATAAGGTATCTTCAATGATACACTGCATATTACGTTATATTATAAGGTATTTTCAATGATACACTGCATATTACGTTTTATTATAAGGTATTTTCAATGATACATTGCATATTACGTTATATTATAAGGTATTTTCAGTGATAAACTACTATATATTACAAGGTAGTTTCAATGATACACTACAAATTACCATATATTCTAAGGTATTTTCAATGATACACTACATATTACGTTTTATTATAAGGTATTTTCAATGATACATTGCATATTACGTTATATTATAAGGTATTTTCAGTGATAAACTACTATATATTACAAGGTAGTTTCAATGATACACTACAAATTACCATATATTCTAAGGTATTTTCAATGATACACTGCATATTACGTTATATTATAATGTATTTTCAAAGATACACTGCATATTACGTTATATTATAATGTATTTTCAATGATACACTGCATATTATGTTATATTATAAGGTATTTTCAATGATACACTGCATATTACGTTATATTATAAGGTATTTTCATTGATACACTACAAATTACCATATATTATAAGGTATCTTCAATGATACACTGCATATTACGTTTTATTATAAGGTATTTTCAATGATACACTGCATATTACGTTTTATTATAACGTATTTTCAATGATACATTGCATATTACGTTATATTATAAGGTATTTTCAGTGATAAACTACTATATATTACAAGGTAGTTTCAATGATACACTACAAATTACCATATATTCTAAGGTATTTTCAATGATACACTGCATATTACGTTATATTATAAGGTATTTTGAAAGATACACTGCATATTACGTTATATTATAATGTATTTTCAATGATACACTGCATATTATGTTATATTATAAGGTATTTTCATTGATACACTACAAATTACCATATATTATAAGGTATTTTCAATGATACACTAAAAAATTTCGATATATTATAAGGTATTTCCAATGATACACTGCATATTACCATATATTATAAGGTATTTTCAATGATACACTACAAATTACGATATATTATAAGGTATTTTCAATGATACACTGCATATTACTTTATATTATAAGGTATTTTCATTGATACACTACAAATTACGATATATTATAAGGTATTTTCAATGATACACAGCATATTACGTTATATTATAAGGTATTTTCAATGATAAACTACTATATATTATAAGGTATTTTCAATGATACACTACAAATTACGATATATTATAAGGTATTTTCACTGATACACTGCATATTACGTTATATTATAAGGTATTTTCATTGATAGACTAGAATTACCATATATTCTAAGGTATTTTCATTGATACACTACAAATTACCATATATTATAAGGTATTTTCAATGATACACTGCATATTACGTTATATCATAAGGTACTTTCAATGATACACTGCATATTACGTTATATCATAAGGTATTTTCAATGATACACTGCATATTACGTTGTATTATAAGGTATTTTCATTGATAGACTAGAATTACCATATATTCTAAGGTATTTTCAATGATACACTGCATATTACGTTTTATTATAAGGTATTTTCAATGATACACTGCATATTACGTTATATCATAAAGTATTTTCAATGATACACTGCATATTACGTTATATTATAAGGTATTTTCAATGATACAGTGCATATTACGTTATATTATAAGGTATTTTCAATGATGCACTGCATATTACGTTATATCATAAGGTATTTGCAATGATACACTGCATATTACGTTATATTATAAGGTATTTTCAAAGATACACTGCATATTACGTTATATTATAATGTATTTTCAAGGATACACTGCATATTACGTTATATTATAAGGTATTTTCAGTGATAAACTACTATATATTACAAGGTAGTTTCAATGATACACTACAAATTACCATATATTCTAAGGTATTTTCAATGATACACTGCATATTACGTTATATTATAAGGTATTTTCATTGATAGACTAGAATTACCATATATTCTAAGGTATTTTCATTGATACACTACAAATTACCATATATTATAAGGTATCTTCAATGATACACTGCATATTACGTTTTATTATAAGGTATTTTCAATGATACACTGCATATTACGTTTTATTATAAGGTATTTTCAATGATACATTGCATATTACGTTATATTATAAGGTATTTTCAGTGATAAACTACTATATATTACAAGGTAGTTTCAATGATACACTACAAATTACCATATATTCTAAGGTATTTTCAATGATACACTACATATTACGTTTTATTATAAGGTATTTTCAATGATACATTGCATATTACGTTATATTATAAGGTATTTTCAGTGATAAACTACTATATATTACAAGGTAGTTTCAATGATACACTACAAATTACCATATATTCTAAGGTATTTTCAACGATACACTGCATATTACGTTATATTATAAGGTATTTTCAAAGATACACTGCATATTACGTTATATTATAATGTATTTTCAATGATACACTGCATATTATGTTATATTATAAGTTATTTTCAATGATACACAGAATATTACGTTATATTATAAGGTATTTTCATTGATACACGACAAATTACCATATATTATAAGGTATCTTCAATGATACACTGCATATTACGTTTTATTATAAGGTATTTTCAATGATACACTGCATATTACGTTTTATTATAAGGTATTTTCAATGATACACTGCATATTACGTTATATTATAAGGTATTTTCAGTGATAAACTACTATATATTACAAGGTAGTTTCAATGATACACTACAAATTACCATATATTCTAAGGTATTTTCAATGATACACTGCATATTACGTTATATTATAAGGTATTTTCAATGATACACTGCATATTACGTTATATTATAATGTATTTTCAATGATACACTGCATATTATGTTATATTATAAGGTATTTTCAATGATACACTAAAAAATTTCGATATATTATAAGGTATTTCCAATGATACACTGCATATTACCATATATTATAAGGTATTTTCAATGATACACTGCATATTACGTTTTATTATAAGGTATTTTCAATGATACATTGCATATTACGTTATATTATAAGGTATTTTCAGTGATAAACTACTATATATTACAAGGTAGTTTCAATGATACACTACAAATTACCATATATTCTAAGGTATTTTCAATGATACACTGCATATTACGTTATATTATAAGGTATTTTCAAAGATACACTGCATATTACGTTATATTATAATGTATTTTCAATGATACACTGCATATTATGTTATATTATAAGGTATTTTCATTGATACACTACAAATTACCATATATTATAAGGTATTTTCAATGATACACTAAAAAATTTCGATATATTATAAGGTATTTCCAATGATACACTGCATATTACCATATATTATAAGGTATTTTCAATGATACACTACCAATTACGATATATTATAAGGTATTTTCAATGATACCCTGCATATTACTTTATATTATAAGGTATTTTCATTGATACACTACAAATTACCATATATTATAAGGTATTTTCAATGATACCCTGCATATTACTTTATATTATAAGGTATTTCCAATGATACACTGCATATTACCATATATTATAAGGTATTTTCAATGATACACTACAAATTACGATATATTATAAGGTATTTTCAATGATACACTGCATATTACTTCATATTATAAGGTATTTTCATTGATACACTACAAATTACGATATATTATAAGGTATTTTCAATGATACACAGCACATTACGTTATATTATAAGGTATTTTCAATGATAAACTACTATATATTATAAGGTATTTTCAATGATACACTACAAATTACGATATATTATAAGGTATTTTCACTGATACACTGCATATTACGTTATATTATAAGGTATTTTCATTGATAGACTAGAATTACCATATATTCTAAGGTATTTTCATTGATACACTACAAATTACCATATATTATAAGGTATCTTCAATGATACACTGCATATTACGTTTTATTATAAGGTATTTTCAATGATACACTGCATATTACGTTTTATTATAAGGTATTTTCAATGATACATTGCATATTACGTTATATTATAAGGTATTTTCAGTGATAAACTACTATATATTACAAGGTAGTTTCAATGATACACTACAAATTACCATATATTCTAAGGTATTTTCAATGATACACTACATATTACGTTTTATTATAAGGTATTTTCAATGATACATTGCATATTACGTTATATTATAAGGTATTTTCAGTGATAAACTACTATATATTACAAGGTAGTTTCAATGATACACTACAAATTACCATATATTCTAAGGTATTTTCAATGATACACTGCATATTACGTTATATTATAATGTATTTTCAAAGATACACTGCATATTACGTTATATTATAATGTATTTTCAATGATACACTGCATATTATGTTATATTATAAGTTATTTTCAATGATACACAGAATATTACGTTATATTATAAGGTATTTTCATTGATACACTACAAATTACCATATATTATAAGGTATCTTCAATGATACACTGCATATTACGTTTTATTATAAGGTATTTTCAATGATACACTGCATATTACGTTTTATTATAAGGTATTTTCAATGATACATTGCATATTACGTTATATTATAAGGTATTTTCAGTGATAAACTACTATATATTACAAGGTAGTTTCAATGATACACTACAAATTACCATATATTCTAAGGTATTTTCAATGATACACTGCATACTACGTTATATTATAATGTATTTTCAAAGATACACTGCATATTACGTTATATTATAATGTATTTTCAATGATACACTGCATATTATGTTATATTATAAGGTATTTTCAATGATACACTAAAAAATTTCGATATATTATAAGGTATTTCCAATGATACACTGCATATTACCATATATTATAAGGTATTTTCAATGATACACTGCATATTACGTTTTATTATAAGGTATTTTCAATGATACATTGCATATTACGTTATATTATAAGGTATTTTCAGTGATAAACTACTATATATTACAAGGTAGTTTCAATGATACACTACAAATTACCATATATTCTAAGGTATTTTCAATGATACACTGCATATTACGTTATATTATAAGGTATTTTCAAAGATACACTGCATATTACGTTATATTATAATGTATTTTCAATGATACACTGCATATTATGTTATATTATAAGGTATTTTCATTGATACACTACAAATTACCATATATTATAAGGTATTTTCAATGATACACTAAAAAATTTCGATATATTATAAGGTATTTCCAATGATACACTGCATATTACCATATATTATAAGGTATTTTCAATGATACACTACCAATTACGATATATTATAAGGTATTTTCAATGATACCCTGCATATTACTTTATATTATAAGGTATTTTCATTGATACACTACAAATTACCATATATTATAAGGTATTTTCAATGATACACTACAAATTACGATATATTATAAGGTATTTCCAATGATACACTGCATATTACCATATATTATAAGGTATTTTCAATGATACACTACAAATTACGATATATTATAAGGTATTTTCAATGATACACTGCATATTACTTCATATTATAAGGTATTTTCATTGATACACTACAAATTACGATATATTATAAGGTATTTTCAATGATACACAGCACATTACGTTATATTATAAGGTATTTTCAATGATAAACTACTATATATTATAAGGTATTTTCAATGATACACTACAAATTACGATATATTATAAGGTATTTTCACTGATACACTGCATATTACGTTATATTATAAGGTATTTTCATTGATAGACTAGAATTACCATATATTCTAAGGTATTTTCATTGATACACTACAAATTACCATATATTATAAGGTATCTTCAATGATACACTGCATATTACGTTTTATTATAAGGTATTTTCAATGATACACTGCATATTACGTTTTATTATAAGGTATTTTCAATGATACATTGCATATTACGTTATATTATAAGGTATTTTCAGTGATAAACTACTATATATTACAAGGTAGTTTCAATGATACACTACAAATTACCATATATTCTAAGGTATTTTCAATGATACACTACATATTACGTTTTATTATAAGGTATTTTCAATGATACATTGCATATTACGTTATATTATAAGGTATTTTCAGTGATAAACTACTATATATTACAAGGTAGTTTCAATGATACACTACAAATTACCATATATTCTAAGGTATTTTCAATGATACACTGCATATTACGTTATATTATAATGTATTTTCAAAGATACACTCCATATTACGTTATATTATAATGTATTTTCAATGATACACTGCATATTATGTTATATTATAAGTTATTTTCAATGATACACAGAATATTACGTTATATTATAAGGTATTTTCATTGATACACTACAAATTACCATATATTATAAGGTATCTTCAATGATACACTGCATATTACGTTTTATTATAAGGTATTTTCAATGATACACTGCATATTACGTTTTATTATAAGGTATTTTCAATGATACATTGCATATTACGTTATATTATAAGGTATTTTCAGTGATAAACTACTATATATTACAAGGTAGTTTCAATGATACACTACAAATTACCATATATTCTAAGGTATTTTCAATGATACACTGCATATTACGTTATATTATAAGGTATTTTCAAAGATACACTGCATATTACGTTATATTATAATGTATTTTCAATGATACACTGCATATTATGTTATATTATAAGGTATTTTCATTGATACACTACAAATTACCATATATTATAAGGTATTTTCAATGATACACTAAAAAATTTCGATATATTATAAGGTATTTCCAATGATACACTGCATATTACCATATATTATAAGGTATTTTCAATGATACACTACAAATTACGATATATTATAAGGTATTTTCAATGATACACTGCATATTACTTTATATTATAAGGTATTTTCATTGATACACTACAAATTACGATATATTATAAGGTATTTTCAATGATACACTGCATATTACGTTATATTATAAGGTATTTTCAAAGATACACTGCATATTACGTTATATTATAATGTATTTTCAATGATACACTGCATATTATGTTATATTATAAGGTATTTTCATTGATACACTACAAATTACCATATATTATAAGGTATTTTCAATGATACACTAAAAAATTTCGATATATTATAAGGTATTTCCAATGATACACTGCATATTACCATATATTATAAGGTATTTTCAATGATACACTACAAATTACGATATATTATAAGGTATTTTCAATGATACACTGCATATTACTTTATATTATAAGGTATTTTCATTGATACACTACAAATTACCATATATTATAAGGTATTTTCAATGATACACTACAAATTACGATATATTATAAGGTATTTCCAATGATACACAGCATATTACCATATATTATAAGGTATTTTCAATGATACACTACAAATTACGATATATTATAAGGTATTTTCAATGATACACTGCATATTACTTCATATTATAAGGTATTTTCATTGATACCCTACAAACTACGATATATTATAAGGTATTTTCAATGATACACAGCACATTACGTTATATTATAAGGTATTTTCAATGATAAACTACTATATATTATAAGGTATTTTCAATGATACACTACAAATTACGATATATTATAAGGTATTTTCACTGATACACTGCATATTACGTTATATTATAAGGTATTTTCATTGATAGACTAGAATTACCATATATTCTAAGGTATTTTCATTGATACACTACAAATTACCATATATTATAAGGTATCTTCAATGATACACTGCATATTACGTTTTATTATAAGGTATTTTCAATGATACACTGCATATTACGTTTTATTATAAGGTATTTTCAATGATACATTGCATATTACGTTATATTATAAGGTATTTTCAGTGATAAACTACTATATATTACAAGGTAGTTTCAATGATACACTACAAATTACCATATATTCTAAGGTATTTTCAATGATACACTACATATTACGTTTTATTATAAGGTATTTTCAATGATACATTGCATATTACGTTATATTATAAGGTATTTTCAGTGATAAACTACTATATATTACAAGGTAGTTTCAATGATACACTACAAATTACCATATATTCTAAGGTATTTTCAATGATACACTGCATATTACGTTATATTATAATGTATTTTCAAAGATACACTGCATATTACGTTATATTATAATGTATTTTCAATGATACACTGCATATTATGTTATATTATAAGTTATTTTCAATGATACACAGAATATTACGTTATATTATAAGGTATTTTCATTGATACACTACAAATTACCATATATTATAAGGTATCTTCAATGATACACTGCATATTACGTTTTATTATAAGGTATTTTCAATGATACACTGCATATTACGTTTTATTATAAGGTATTTTCAATGATACATTGCATATTACGTTATATTATAAGGTATTTTCAGTGATAAACTACTATATATTACAAGGTAGTTTCAATGATACACTACAAATTACCATATATTCTAAGGTAGTTTCAATGATACACTGCATATTACGTTATATTATAAGGTATTTTCAAAGATACACTGCATATTACGTTATATTATAATGTATTTTCAATGATACACTGCATATTATGTTATATTATAAGGTATTTTCATTGATACACTACAAATTACCATATATTATAAGGTATTTTCAATGATACACTAAAAAATTTCGATATATTATAAGGTATTTCCAATGATACACTGCATATTACCATATATTATAAGGTATTTTCAATGATACACTACAAATTACGATATATTATAAGGTATTTTCAATGATACACTGCATATTAGTTTATATTATAAGGTATTTTCATTGATACACTACAAATTACCATATATTATAAGGTATTTTCAATGATACACTAAAAAATTTCGATATATTATAAGGTATTTTCAATGATACACAGCACATTACGTTATATTATAAGGTATTTTCAATGATAAACTACTATATATTATAAGGTATTTTCAATGATACACAACAAATTACGATATATTATAAGGTATTTTCACTGATACACTGCATATTACGTTATATTATAAGGTATTTTCATTGATAGACTAGAATTACCATATATTCTAAGGTATTTTCATTGATACACTACAAATTACCATATATTATAAGGTATCTTCAATGATACACTGCATATTACGTTTTATTATAAGGTATTTTCAATGATACACTGCATATTACGTTTTATTATAAGGTATTTTCAATGATACATTGCATATTACGTTATATTATAAGGTATTTTCAGTGATAAACTACTATATATTACAAGGTAGTTTCAATGATACACTACAAATTACCATATATTCTAAGGTATTTTCAATGATACACTACATATTACGTTTTATTATAAGGTATTTTCAATGATACATTGCATATTACTTTATATTATAAGGTATTTTCAGTGATAAACTACTATATATTACACGGTAGTTTCAATGATACACTACAAATTACCATATATTCTAAGGTATTTTCAATGATACACTGCATATTACGTTATATTATAATGTATTTTCAAAGATACACTGCGTATTACGTTATATTATAATGTATTTTCAATGATACACTGCATATTACGTTATATTATAAGGTATTTTCAGTGATAAACTACTATATATTACAAGGTAGTTTCAATGATACACTACAAATTACCATATATTCTAAGGTATTTTCAATGATACACTGCATATTACGTTATATTATAAGGTATTTTCAAAGATACACTGCATATTACGTTATATTAAAATGTATTTTCAATGATACACTGCATATTATGTTATATTATAAGGTATTTTCATTGATACACTACAAATTACCATATATTATAAGGTATTTTCAATGATACACTAAAAAATTTCGATATATTATAAGGTATTTCCAATGATACACTGCATATTACCATATATTATAAGGTATTTTCAATGATACACTACAAATTACGATATATTATAAGGTATTTTCAATGATACACTGCATATTACTTTATATTATAAGGTTTTTTCATTGATAAACTACTATATATTATAAGGTATTTTCAATGATACACTACAAATTACGATATATTATAAGGTATTTTCACTGATACACTGCATATTACGTTATATTATAAGGTATTTTCATTGATAGACTAGAATTACCATATATTCTAAGGTATTTTCATTGATACACTACAAATTACCATATATTATAAGGTATCTTCAATGATACACTGCATATTACGTTTTATTATAAGGTATTTTCAATGATACACTGCATATTACGTTTTATTATAAGGTATTTTCAATGATACATTGCATATTACGTTATATTATAAGGTATTTTCAGTGATAAACTACTATATATTACAAGGTAGTTTCAATGATACACTACAAATTACCATATATTCTAAGGTATTTTCAATGATACACTACATATTACGTTTTATTATAAGGTATTTTCAATGATACATTGCATATTACGTTATATTATAAGGTATTTTCAGTGATAAACTACTATATATTACAAGGTAGTTTCAATGATACACTACAAATTACCATATATTCTAAGGTATTTTCAACGATACACTGCATATTACGTTATATTATAAGGTATTTTCAAAGATACACTGCGTATTACGTTATATTATAATGTATTTTCAATGATACACTGCATATTACGTTATATTATAAGGTATTTTCAGTGATAAACTACTATATATTACAAGGTAGTTTCAATGATACACTACAAATTACCATATATTCTAAGGTATTTTCAATGATACACTGCATATTACGTTATATTATAAGGTATTTTCAATGATACACTGCATATTACGTTATATTATAATGTATTTTCAATGATACACTGCATATTATGTTATATTATAAGGTATTTTCATTGATACACTACAAATTACCATATATTATAAGGTATTTTCAATGATACACTAAAAAATTTCGATATATTATAAGGTATTTCCAATGATACACTGCATATTACCATATATTATAAGGTATTTTCAATGATACACTACAAATTACGATATATTATAAGGTATTTTCAATGATACACTGCATATTACTTTATATTATAAGGTATTTTCATTGATACACTACAAATTACGATATATTATAAGGTATTTTCAATGATACACAGCATATTACGTTATATTATAAGGTATTTTCAATGATAAACTACTATATATTATAAGGTATTTTCAATGATACACTACAAATTACGATATATTATAAGGTATTTTCACTGATACACTGCATATTACGTTATATTATAAGGTATTTTCATTGATAGACTAGAATTACCATATATTCTAAGGTATTTTCATTGATACACTACAAATTACCATATATTATAAGGTATCTTCAATGATACACTGCATATTACGTTTTATTATAAGGTATTTTCAATGATACACTGCATATTACGTTTTATTATAAGGTATTTTCAATGATACATTGCATATTACGTTATATTATAAGGTATTTTCAGTGATAAACTACTATATATTACAAGGTAGTTTCAATGATACACTACAAATTACCATATATTCTAAGGTATTTTCAATGATACACTACATATTACGTTTTATTATAAGGTATTTTCAATGATACATTGCATATTACGTTATATTATAAGGTATTTTCAGTGATAAACTACTATATATTACAAGGTAGTTTCAATGATACACTACAAATTACCATATATTCTAAGGTATTTTCAACGATACACTGCATATTACGTTATATTATAAGGTATTTTCAAAGATACACTGCATATTACGTTATATTATAATGTATTTTCAATGATACACTGCATATTATGTTATATTATAAGTTATTTTCAATGATACACAGAATATTACGTTATATTATAAGGTATTTTCATTGATACACGACAAATTACCATATATTATAAGGTATCTTCAATGATACACTGCATATTACGTTTTATTATAAGGTATTTTCAATGATACACTGCATATTACGTTTTATTATAAGGTATTTTCAATGATACATTGCATATTACGTTATATTATAAGGTATTTTCAGTGATAAACTACTATATATTACAAGGTAGTTTCAATGATACACTACAAATTACCATATATTCTAAGGTATTTTCAATGATACACTGCATATTACGTTATATTATAAGGTATTTTCAAAGATACACTGCATATTACGTTATATTATAATGTATTTTCAATGATACACTGCATATTATGTTATATTATAAGGTATTTTCAATGATACACTAAAAAATTTCGATATATTATAAGGTATTTCCAATGATACACTGCATATTACCATATATTATAAGGTATTTTCATTGATACACTACAAATTACGATATATTATAAGGTATTTTCAATGATACACAGCATATTACGTTATATTATAAGGTATTTTCAATGATAAACTACTATCTATTATAAGGTATTTTCAATGATACACTACAAATTACGATATATTATAAGGTATTTTCACTGATACACTGCATATTACGTTATATTATAAGGTATTTTCAATGATACACTACAAATTACGATATATTATAAGGTATTTTCACTGATACACTGCATATTACGTTATATTATAAGGTATTTTCATTGATAGACTAGAATTACCATATATTCTAAGGTATTTTCAATGATACACTGCATATTACGTTATATTATAAGGTATTTTCAATGATACACTGCATATTACGTTATATTATAAGGTATTTTCATTGATACACTACAAATTACAATATATTATAAGGTATTTTCAATGATACACTACAAATTACGATATATTATAAGGTATTTTCAATGATACACTGCATATTACGTTTTATTATAAGGTATTTTCAATGATACATTGCATATTACGTTTTATTATAAGGTATTTTCAATGATACACAGAATATTACGTTATATTATAAGGTATTTTCATTGATACACTACAAATTACAATATATTATAAGGTATTTTCAATGATACACTACAAATTGCGATATATTATAAGGTATTTTCAATGATACACTGCATATTACGTTATATTATAAGGTATTTTCATTGATAGACTAGAATTACCATATATTCTAAGGTATTTTCAATGATACACTGCATATTACGTTATATTATAAGGTATTTTCATTGATACACTACAAATTACAATATATTATAAGGTATTTTCATTGATGCACTACAAATTACCATATATTATAAGGTATTTTCAATGATTCACTGCATATTACGTTTTATTATAAGGTATTTTCAATGATACACTGCATATTACGTTTTATTATAAGGTATTTTCAATGATACATTGCATATTACGTTATATTATAAGGTATTTTCAGTGATAAACTACTATATATTACAAGGTTGTTTCAATGATACACTACAAATTACCATATATTCTAAGGTATTTTCAATGATACACTACATATTACGTTATATTATAAGGTATTTTCAATGATAGACTGCATATTACATTATATTATAAGGTATTTTCAAAGATACACTGCATATTACGTTATATTATAATGTATTTTCAATGATACATTGCATATTACGTTTTATTATAAGGTATTTTCAATGATACACAGAATATTACGTTATATTATAAGGTATTTTCATTGATACACTACAAATTACAATATATTATAAGGTATTTTCAATGATACACTGCATATTACGTTTTATTATAAGGTATTTTCAATGATACACTGCATATTACGTTTTATTATAAGGTATTTTCATTGATGCACTACAAATTACAATATATTATAAGGTATTTTCAATGATACACTACAAATTACGATATATTATAAATTATTTTCAATGATACACTGCATATTACGTTATATTATAAGGTATTTTCAATGATACACTGCATATTACGTTATATTATAAGGTATTTTCAATGATAGACTGCATATTACATTATATTATAAGGTATTTTCAAAGATACACTGCATATTACGTTATATTATAATGTATTTTCAATGATACACTGCATATTATGTTATATTATAAGTTATTTTCAATGATACACAGAATATTACGTTATATTATAAGGTATTTTCATTGATACACGACAAATTACCATATATTATAAGGTATCTTCAATGATACACTGCATATTACGTTTTATTATAAGGTATTTTCAATGATACACTGCATATTACGTTTTATTATAAGGTATTTTCATTGATGCACTACAAATTACAATATATTATAAGGTATTTTCAATGATACACTACAAATTACGATATATTATAAGGTATTTTTAATGATACACTGCATATTACGTTTTATTATAAGGTATTTTCAATGATACATTGCATATTACGTTTTATTATAAGGTATTTTCAATGATACACAGAATATTACGTTATATTATAAGGTATTTTCATTGATACACTACAAATTACAATATATTATAAGGTATTTTCAATGATACACTACAAATTGCGATATATTATAAGGTATTTTCAATGATACACTGCATATTACGTTATATTATAAGGTATTTTCATTGATAGACTAGAATTACCATATATTCTAAGGTATTTTCAATGATACACTGCATATTACGTTATATTATAAGGTATTTTCATTGATACACTACAAATTACAATATATTATAAGGTATTTTCATTGATGCACTACAAATTACCATATATTATAAGGTATTTTCAATGATTCACTTCAAATTACGATATATTATAAGATATTTTCAATGATAAACTACTATATATTATAAGGTATTTTCAATGATACACTACAAATTACGATATATTATAAGGTATTTTCACTGATACACTGCATATTACGTTATATTATAAGGTATTTTCAATGATACACTGCATATTACGTTATATTATAAGGTATTTTCAATGATACACTGCATATTACGTTATATTATACGGTATTTTCATTGATACACTACAAATTGCGATATATTATAAGGTATTTTCAATGATACACTGCATATTACGTTATATTATAAGGTATTTTCAATGATACACTGCATATTACGTTATATTATAAGGTATTTTCAATGATACACTGCATATTACGTTATATTATAAGGTATTTTCATTGATACACTACAAATTACCATATATTATAAGGTATTTTCAATGATACACAGCATATTACCTTATATTATAAGGTATTTTCAATGATACACAGAATATTGCGTTATATTATAAGGTATTTTCAATGATAAACTACTATATATTACAAGGTATTTTCAATGATACACTACAAATTACCATATATTCTAAGGTATTTTCAATGATACACTGCATATTACGTTATATTATAAGGTATCTTCAATGATACACTGCATATTACGTTTTATTATAAGGTATTTTCAATGATACACTGCATATTACGTTATATTATAAGGTATTTTCAATGATACACTGCATATTACGTTATATTATAAGGTATTTTCAATGATACACAGAATATTACGTTATATTATAAGGTATTTTCAATGATAAACTACTATATATTATAAGGTATTTTCAATGTTACACTACAAATTACGATATATTATAAGGTATTTTCAATGATACACTGCATATTACGTTATATTATAAGGTATTTTCATTGATGCACTACAAATTACAATATATTATAAGGTATTTTCAATGATACACTGCATATTACGATATATTATAAGGTATTTTTAATGATACACTGCATATTACGTTTTATTATAAGGTATTTTCAATGATACATTGCATATTACGTTTTATTATAAGGTATTTTCAATGATACACAGAATATTACGTTATATTATAAGGTATTTTCATTGATACACTACAAATTACAATATATTATAAGGTATTTTCAATGATACACTACAAATTGCGATATATTATAAGGTATTTTCAATGATACACTGCATATTACGTTATATTATAAGGTATTTTCATTGATAGACTAGAATTACCATATATTCTAAGGTATTTTCAATGATACACTGCATATTACGTTATATTATAAGGTATTTTCATTGATACACTACAAATTACAATATATTATAAGGTATTTTCATTGATGCACTACAAATTACCATATATTATAAGGTATTTTCAATGATTCACTTCAAATTACGATATATTATAAGATATTTTCAATGATAAACTACTATATATTATAAGGTATTTTCAATGATACACTACAAATTACGATATATTATAAGGTATTTTCAATGATACACTGCATATTACGTTATATTATAAGGTATTTTCAATGATACACTGCATATTACGTTATATTATAAGGTATTTTCAATGATACACTGCATATTACGTTATATTATACGGTATTTTCATTGATACACTACAAATTGCGATATATTATAAGGTATTTTCAATGATACACTGCATATTACGTTATATTATAAGGTATTTTCAATGATACACTGCATATTACGTTATATTATAAGGTATTTTCAATGATACACTGCATATTACGTTATATTATAAGGTATTTTCATTGATACACTACAAATTACCATATATTATAAGGTATTTTCAATGATACACAGCATATTACCTTATATTATAAGGTATTTTCAATGATACACAGAATATTGCGTTATATTATAAGGTATTTTCAATGATAAACTACTATATATTACAAGGTATTTTCAATGATACACTACAAATTACCATATATTCTAAGGTATTTTCAATGATACACTGCATATTACGTTATATTATGAGGTATCTTCAATGATACACTGCATATTACGTTTTATTATAAGGTATTTTCAATGATACACTGCATATTACGTTATATTATAAGGTATTTTCAATGATACACTGCATATTACGTTATATTATAAGGTATTTTCAATGATACACAGAATATTACGTTATATTATAAGGTATTTTCAATGATAAACTACTATATATTATAAGGTATTTTCAATGTTACACTACAAATTACGATATATTATAAGGTATTTTCAATGATACACTGCATATTACTTTATATTATAAGGTATTTTCATTGATACACTAGAAATTACGATATATTACAAGGTATTGTCAATGATACACTGCATATTACGTTATATTATAAGGTATTTTCAATGATACACTGCATATTACGTTATATTATAAGGTATTTTCAATGATACACAGAATGTTACGTTATATTATAAGGTATTTTCAATGATAAACTACTATATATTATAAGGTATTTTCAATGATACACTGCATATTATGTTATATTACAAGGTATTTTCAATCATACACTGCATATTACGTTATATTATAAGGTATTTTCAATGATACACTGCATATTACGTTATATTACAAGGTATTTTCAATGATACACTACAAATTACCATATATTCTAAGGTATTTTCAATGATACACTGCATATTACGTTATATTATGAGGTATCTTCAATGTTACACTACAAATTACGATATATTATAAGGTATTTTCAATGATACACTGCATATTACTTTATATTATAAGGTATTTTCATTGATACACTACAAATTACGTTATATTATAATGTATTTTCAATGATACACTGCATATTACGTTATATTATAAGGTATTTTCAATGATACACAGAATATTACGTTTTATAATAAGGTATTTTCAATGATAAACTACTAAATATTATAAGGTATTTCCAATGATACACTAGAAATTACGATATATTACAAGGTATTGTCAATGATACACTGCATATTACGTTATATTATAAGGTATTTTCAATGATACACTGCATATTACGTTATATTATAAGGTATTTTCAATGATACACAGAATGTTACGTTATATTATAAGGTATTTTCAATGATAAACTACTATATATTATAAGGTATTTTCAATGATACACTGCATATTATGTTATATTACAAGGTATTTTCAATGATACACTGCATATTACGTTATATTATAAGGTATTTTCAATGATACACTGCATATTACGTTATATTATAAGGTATTTTCATTGATACACTACAAATTACCATATATTATAAGGTATTTTCAATGATACACAGCATATTACCTTATATTATAAGGTATTTTCAGTGATACACAGAATATTGCGTTATATTATAAGGTATTTTCAATGATAAACTACTATATATTACAAGGTATTTTCAATGATACACTGCATATTACGTTATATTATAAGGTATTTTCAATGATACACCGCATATTACGTTATATTATAATGTATTTTCAATGATACACTGCATATTACGTTATATTATAAGGTATTTTCAATGATACACAGAATATTACGTTTTATAATAAGGTATTTTCAATGATAAACTACTAAATATTATAAGGTATTTCCAATGATACACTACAAATTACGATATATTACAAGGTATTTTCAATGATACACTGCATATTACGTTATATTATAAGGTATTTTCAATGATACACTGCATATTACGTTATATTATAAGGTATTTTCAATGATACACAGAATATTACGTTATATTATAAGGTATTTTCAATGATAAACTACTATATATTATAAGGTATTTTCAATGATACACTGCATATTATGTTATATTACAAGGTATTTTCAATCATACACTGCATAATACGTTATATTATAAGGTATTTTCATTGATACACTGCATATTACGTTATATTATAAGGTATTTTCAATGATACACTACAAATTACGATATATTATAAGGTATTTTCACTGATACACTGCATATTACGTTATATTATAATGTATTTTCAATGATACACTGCATATTACGTTATATTATAAGGTATTTTCAATGATACACTGCATATTACGATATATTATAAGGTATTTTCAATGATACCCTGCATATTACGTTATATTATACGGTATTTTCATTGATACACTACAAATTGCGATATATTATAAGGTATTTTCAATGATACACTGCATATTACGTTATATTATAAGGTATTTTCAATGATACACTGCATATTACGTTATATTATAAGGTATTTTCAATGATACACTGCATATTACGTTATATTGTAAGGTATTTTCATTGATACACTACAAATTACCATATATTATAAGGTATTTTCAATGATACACAGCATATTACCTTATATTATAAGGTATTTTCAATGATACACAGAATATTGCGTTATATTATAAGGTATTTTCAATGATAAACTACTATATATTACAAGGTATTTTCAATGATACACTACAAATTACCATATATTCTAAGGTATTTTCAATGATACACTGCATATTACGTTATATTATGAGGTATCTTCAATGATACACTGCATATTACGTTTTATTATAAGGTATTTTCAATGATACACTGCATATTACGTTATATTATAAGGTATTTTCAATGATACACTGCATATTACGTTATATTATAAGGTATTTTCAATGATACACAGAATATTACGTTATATTATAAGGTATTTTCAATGATAAACTACTATATATTATAAGGTATTTTCAATGTTACACTACAAATTACGATATATTATAAGGTATTTTCAATGATACACTGCATATTACGTTATATTATAAGGTATTTTCATTGATACACTACAAATTACGTTATATTATAAGGTATTTTCAATGATACACTGCATATTACGTTATATTATAAGGTATTTTCAATGATACACAGAATATTACGTTTTATAATAAGGTATTTTCAATGATAAACTACTAAATATTATAAGGTATTTCCAATGATACACTACAAATTACGATATATTACAAGGTATTGTCAATGATACACTGCATATTACGTTATATTATAAGGTATTTTCAATGATACACTGCATATTACGTTATATTATAAGGTATTTTCAATGATACACAGAATGTTACGTTATATTATAAGGTATTTTCAATGATAAACTACTATATATTATAAGGTATTTTCAATGATACACTGCATATTATGTTATATTACAAGGTATTTTCAATGATTCACTGCATATTACGTTATATTATAAGGTATTTTCAATGATACACTGCATATTACGTTATATTATAAGGTATTTTCATTGATACACTACAAATTACCATATATTATAAGGTATTTTCAATGATACACAGCATATTACCTTATATTATAAGGTATTTTCAGTGATACACAGAATATTGCGTTATATTATAAGGTATTTTCAATGATAAACTACTATATATTACAAGGTATTTTCAATGATACACTGCATATTACGTTATATTATAAGGTATTTTCAATGATACACCGCATATTACGTTATATTATAATGTATTTTCAATGATACACTGCATATTACGTTATATTATAAGGTATTTTCAATGATACACAGAATATTACGTTTTATAATAAGGTATTTTCAATGATAAACTACTAAATATTATAAGGTATTTCCAATGATACACTACAAATTACGATATATTACAAGGTATTTTCAATGATACACTGCATATTACGTTATATTATAAGGTATTTTCAATGATACACTGCATATTACGTTATATTATAAGGTATTTTCAATGATACACAGAATGTTACGTTATATTATAAGGTATTTTCAATGATAAACTACTATATATTATAAGGTATTTTCAATGATACACTGCATATTATGTTATATTACAAGGTATTTTCAATCATACACTGCATAATACGTTATATTATAAGGTATTTTCATTGATACACTGCATATTACGTTATATTATAAGGTATTTTCAATGATACACTACAAATTACGATATATTATAAGGTATTTTCACTGATACACTGCATATTACGTTATATTATAATGTATTTTCAATGATACACTGCATATTACGTTATATTATAAGGTATTTTCAATGATACACTGCATATTACGTTATATTATAAGGTATTTTCAATGATACACAGAATGTTACGTTATATTATAAGGTATTTTCAATGATAAACTACTATATATTATAAGGTATTTTCAATGATACACTGCATATTATGTTATATTACAAGGTATTTTCAATCATACACTGCATAATACGTTATATTATAAGGTATTTTCATTGATACACTGCATATTACGTTATATTATAAGGTATTTTCAATGATACACTACAAATTACGATATATTATAAGGTATTTTCACTGATACACTACAAATTACGATATATTATAAGGTATTTTCACTGATACACTGCATATTACGTTATATTATAAGGTATTTTCAATGATACACTGCATATTACGTTATATTATAAGGTATTTTCAATGATACACTGCATATTACGATATATTATAAGGTATTTTCAATGATACCCTGCATATTACGTTATATTATAAGGTATTTTCAATGATACACTACAAATTGCGATATATTATAAGGTATTTTCAATGATACACTGCATATTACGTTATATTATAAGGTATTTTCAATGATACACTGCATATTACGTTATATTATAAGGTATTTTCAATGATACACTGCATATTACGTTATATTATAAGGTATTTTCATTGATACAGTACAAATTACCATATATTATAAGGTATTTTCAATGATACACAGCATATTACCTTATATTATAAGGTATTTTCAATGATACACAGAATATTGCGTTATATTATAAGGTATTTTCAATGATAAACTACTATATATTACAAGGTATTTTCAATGATACACTACAAATTACCATATATTCTAAGGTATTTTCAATGATACACTGCATATTACGTTATATTATGAGGTATCTTCAATGATACACTGCATATTACGTTTTATTATAAGGTATTTTCAATGATACACTGCATATTACGTTATATTATAAGGTATTTTCAATGATACACTGCATATTACGTTATATTATAAGGTATTTTCAATGATACACAGAATATTACGTTATATTATAAGGTATTTTCAATGATAAACTACTATATATTATAAGGTATTTTCAATGTTACACTACAAATTACGATATATTATAAGGTATTTTCAATGATACACTGCATATTACGTTATATTATAAGGTATTTTCATTGATACACTACAAATTACGTTATATTATAATGTATTTTCAATGATACACTGCATATTACGTTATATTATAAGGTATTTTCAATGATACACAGAATATTACGTTTTATAATAAGGTATTTTCAATGATAAACTACTAAATATTATAAGGTATTTCCAATGATACACTACAAATTACGATATATTACAAGGTATTGTCAATGATACACTGCATATTACGTTATATTATAAGGTATTTTCAATGATACACTGCATATTACGTTATATTATAAGGTATTTTCAATGATACACAGAATGTTACGTTATATTATAAGGTATTTTCAATGATAAACTACTATATATTATAAGGTATTTTCAATGATACACTGCATATTATGTTATATTACAAGGTATTTTCAATCATACACTGCATATTACGTTATATTATAAGGTATTTTCAATGATACACTGCATATTACGTTATATTATAAGGTATTTTCATTGATACACTACAAATTACCATATATTATAAGGTATTTTCAATGATACACAGCATATTACCTTATATTATAAGGTATTTTCAGTGATACACAGAATATTGCGTTATATTATAAGGTATTTTCAATGATAAACTACTATATATTACAAGGTATTTTCAATGATACACTGCATATTACGTTATATTATAAGGTATTTTCAATGATACACCGCATATTACGTTATATTATAATGTATTTTCAATGATACACTGCATATTACGTTATATTATAAGGTATTTTCAATGATACACAGAATATTACGTTTTATAATAAGGTATTTTCAATGATAAACTACTAAATATTATAAGGTATTTCCAATGATACACTACAAATTACGATATATTACAAGGTATTTTCAATGATACACTGCATATTACGTTATATTATAAGGTATTTTCAATGATACACTGCATATTACGTTATATTATAAGGTATTTTCAATGATACACAGAATGTTACGTTATATTATAAGGTATTTTCAATGATAAACTACTATATATTATAAGGTATTTTCAATGATACACTGCATATTATGTTATATTACAAGGTATTTTCAATCATACACTGCATAATACGTTATATTATAAGGTATTTTCAATGATACACTGCATATTACGTTATATTATAAGGTATTTTCAATGATACACTACAAATTACGATATATTATAAGGTATTTTCACTGATACACTGCATATTACGTTATATTATAATGTATTTTCAATGATACACTGCATATTACGTTATATTATAAGGTATTTTCAATGATACACTGCATATTACGTTATATTATAAGGTATTTTCAATGATACACAGAATGTTACGTTATATTATAAGGTATTTTCAATGATAAACTACTATATATTATAAGGTATTTTCAATGATACACTGCATATTATGTTATATTACAAGGTATTTTCAATCATACACTGCATAATACGTTATATTATAAGGTATTTTCATTGATACACTGCATATTACGTTATATTATAAGGTATTTTCAATGATACACTACAAATTACGATATATTATAAGGTATTTTCACTGATACACTACAAATTACGATATATTATAAGGTATTTTCACTGATACACTGCATATTACGTTATATTATAAGGTATTTTCATTGATACACTGCATATTACGTTATATTATAAGGTATTTTCAATGATACACTACAAATTACGATATATTATAAGGTATTTTCACTGATACACTGCATATTACGTTATATTATAATGTATTTTCAATGATACACTGCATATTACGTTATATTATAAGGTATTTTCAATGATACACTGCATATTATGTTATATTACAAGGTATTTTCAATCATACACTGCATAATACGTTATATTATAAGGTATTTTCATTGATACACTGCATATTACGTTATATTATAAGGTATTTTCAATGATACACTACAAATTACGATATATTATAAGGTATTTTCACTGATACACTACAAATTACGATATATTATAAGGTATTTTCACTGATACACTGCATATTACGTTATATTATAATGTATTTTCAATGATACACTGCATATTACGTTATATTATAAGGTATTTTCAATGATACACTGCATATTACGATATATTATAAGGTATTTTCAATGATACACTGCATATTACGTTATATTATACGGTATTTTCATTGATACACTACAAATTGCGATATATTATAAGGTATTTTCAATGATACACTGCATATTACGTTATATTATAAGGTATTTTCAATGATACACTGCATATTACGTTATATTATAAGGTATTTTCAATGATACACTGCATATTACGTTATATTATAAGGTATTTTCATTGATACACTACAAATTACCATATATTATAAGGTATTTTCAATGATACACAGCATATTACCTTATATTATAAGGTATTTTCAATGATACACAGAATATTGCGTTATATTATAAGGTATTTTCAATGATAAACTACTATATATTACAAGGTATTTTCAATGATACACTACAAATTACCATATATTCTAAGGTATTTTCAATGATACACTGCATATTACGTTATATTATGAGGTATCTTCAATGATACACTGCATATTACGTTTTATTATAAGGTATTTTCAATGATACACTGCATATTACGTTATATTATAAGGTATTTTCAATGATACACTGCATATTACGTTATATTATAAGGTATTTTCAATGATACACAGAATATTACGTTATATTATAAGGTATTTTCAATGATAAACTACTATATATTATAAGGTATTTTCAATGTTACACTACAAATTACGATATATTATAAGGTATTTTCAATGATACACTGCATATTACTTTATATTATAAGGTATTTTCATTGATACACTACAAATTACGTTATATTATAATGTATTTTCAATGATACACTGCATATTACGTTATATTATAAGGTATTTTCAATGATACACAGAATATTACGTTTTATAATAAGGTATTTTCAATGATAAACTACTAAATATTATAAGGTATTTCCAATGATACACTACAAATTACGATATATTACAAGGTATTGTCAATGATACACTGCATATTACGTTATATTATAAGGTATTTTCAATGATACACTGCATATTACGTTATATTATAAGGTATTTTCAATGATACACAGAATGTTACGTTATATTATAAGGTATTTTCAATGATAAACTACTATATATTATAAGGTATTTTCAATGATACACTGCATATTATGTTATATTACAAGGTATTTTCAATCATACACTGCATATTACGTTATATTATAAGGTATTTTCAATGATACACTGCATATTACGTTATATTATAAGGTATTTTCATTGATACACTACAAATTACCATATATTATAAGGTATTTTCAATGATACACAGCATATTACCTTATATTATAAGGTATTTTCAGTGATACACAGAATATTGCGTTATATTATAAGGTATTTTCAATGATAAACTACTATATATTACAAGGTATTTTCAATGATACACTGCATATTACGTTATATTATAAGGTATTTTCAATGATACACCGCATATTACGTTATATTATAATGTATTTTCAATGATACACTGCATATTACGTTATATTATAAGGTATTTTCAATGATACACAGAATATTACGTTTTATAATAAGGTATTTTCAATGATAAACTACTAAATATTATAAGGTATTTCCAATGATACACTACAAATTACGATATATTACAAGGTATTTTCAATGATACACTGCATATTACGTTATATTATAAGGTATTTTCAATGATACACTGCATATTACGTTATATTATAAGGTATTTTCAATGATACACAGAATGTTACGTTATATTATAAGGTATTTTCAATGATAAACTACTATATATTATAAGGTATTTTCAATGATACACTGCATATTATGTTATATTACAAGGTATTTTCAATCATACACTGCATAATACGTTATATTATAAGGTATTTTCATTGATACACTGCATATTACGTTATATTATAAGGTATTTTCAATGATACACTACAAATTACGATATATTATAAGGTATTTTCACTGATACACTGCATATTACGTTATATTATAATGTATTTTCAATGATACACTGCATATTACGTTATATTATAAGGTATTTTCAATGATACACTGCATATTACGTTATATTATAAGGTATTTTCAATGATACACAGAATGTTACGTTATATTATAAGGTATTTTCAATGATAAACTACTATATATTATAAGGTATTTTCAATGATACACTGCATATTATGTTATATTACAAGGTATTTTCAATCATACACTGCATAATACGTTATATTATAAGGTATTTTCATTGATACACTGCATATTACGTTATATTATAAGGTATTTTCAATGATACACTACAAATTACGATATATTATAAGGTATTTTCACTGATACACTACAAATTACGATATATTATAAGGTATTTTCACTGATACACTGCATATTACGTTATATTATAAGGTATTTTCATTGATACACTGCATATTACGTTATATTATAAGGTATTTTCAATGATACACTACAAATTACGATATATTATAAGGTATTTTCACTGATACACTGCATATTACGTTATATTATAATGTATTTTCAATGATACACTGCATATTACGTTATATTATAAGGTATTTTCAATGATACACTGCATATTACGATATATTATAAGGTATTTTCAATGATACACTGCATATTACTTTATATTATAAGGTATTTTCATTGATACACTACAAATTACGTTATATTATAAGGTATTTTCAATGATACACTGCATATTACGTTATATTATAAGGTATTTTCAATGATACACAGAATATTACGTTATATTATAAGGTATTTTCAATGATAAACTACTATATATTATAAGGTATTTTCAATGATACACTACAAATTACGATATATTATAAGGTATTTTCAATGATACACTGCATATTACGTTATATTATAAGGTATTTTCATTGATACACTACAAATTACGTTATATTATAAGGTATTTTCAATGATACACTGCATATTACGGTTATATTATAAGGTATTTTCAATGATACACTGCATATTACGTTATATTACAAGGTATTTTCAATGATACACAGAATATTACGTTATATTATAAGGTATTTTCAATGATAAACTACTATATATTACAAGGTATTTTCAATGATACACTGCATATTACGTTATATTATAAGGTATTTTCAATGATACACTGCATATTACGTTATATTATAATGTATTTTCAATGATACACTGCATATTACGTTATATTATAAGGTATTTTCAATGATACACAGAATATTACGTTTTATAATAAGGTATTTTCAATGATAAACTACTAAATATTATAAGGTATTTCCAATGATACACTACAAATTACGATATATTACAAGGTATTTTCAATGATACACTGCATATTACGTTATATTATAAGGTATTTTCAATGATACACTGCATATTACGTTATATTATAAGGTATTTTCAATTATACACAGAATATTACGTTATATTATAAGGTATTTTCAATGATAAACTACTATATATTATAAGGTATTTTCAATGATACACTGCATATTACGTTATATTATAAGGTATTTTCAAAGATACACTGCATATTACGTTATATTATAATGTATTTTCAATGATACACTGCATATTATGTTATATTATAAGGTATTTTCAATGATACACTAAAAAATTTCGATATATTATAAGGTATTTCCAATGATACACTGCATATTACCATATATTATAAGGTATTTTCAATGATACACTACAAATTACGATATATTATAAGGTATTTTCAATGATACACTGCATATTACTTTATATTATAAGGTATTTTCATTGATACACTACAAATTACGATATATTATAAGGTATTTTCAATGATACACAGCATATTACGTTATATTATAAGGTATTTTCAATGATAAACTACTATATATTATAAGGTATTTTCAATGATACACTACAAATTACGATATATTATAAGGTATTTCCAATGATACACTGCATATTACCATATATTATAAGGTATTTTCAATGATACACTACAAATTACGATATATTATAAGGTATTTTCACTGATACACTGCATATTACGTTATATTATAATGTATTTTCAATGATACACTGCATATTACGTTATATTATAAGGTATTTTCAATGATACACTGCATATTACGATATATTATAAGGTATTTTCAATGATACACTGCATATTACTTTATATTATAAGGTATTTTCATTGATACACTACAAATTACGTTATATTATAAGGTATTTTCAATGATACACTGCATATTACGTTATATTATAAGGTATTTTCAATGATACACAGAATATTACGTTATATTATAAGGTATTTTCAATGATAAACTACTATATATTATAAGGTATTTTCAATGATACACTACAAATTACGATATATTATAAGGTATTTTCAATGATACACTGCATATTACTTTATATTATAAGGTATTTTCATTGATACACTACAAATTACGTTATAATATAAGGTATTTTCAATGATACACTGCATATTACGGTTATATTATAAGGTATTTTCAATGATACACTGCATATTACGTTATATTACAAGGTATTTTCAATGATACACAGAATATTACGTTATATTATAAGGTATTTTCAATGATAAACTACTATATATTACAAGGTATTTTCAATGATACACTGCATATTACGTTATATTATAAGGTATTTTCAATGATACACAGCATATTACGTTATATTATAATGTATTTTCAATGATACACTGCATATTACGTTATATTATAAGGTATTTTCAATGATACACTGCATATTACGTTATATTATAAGGTATTTTCAATGATACACTGCATATTACGTTATATTATAAGGTATTTTCAATTATACACAGAATGTTACGTTATATTATAAGGTATTTTCAATGATAAACTACTATATATTATAAGGTATTTTCATTGATACACTGCATATTACGTTATATTATAAGGTATTTTCAATGATACACTACAAATTACGATATATTATAAGGTATTTTCACTGATACACTGCATATTACGTTATATTATAATGTATTTTCAATGATACACTGCATATTACGTTATATTATAAGGTATTTTCAATGATACACTGCATATTACGATATATTATAAGGTATTTTCAATGATACACTGCATATTACTTTATATTATAAGGTATTTTCATTGATACACTACAAATTACGTTATATTATAAGGTATTTTCAATGATACACTGCATATTACGTTATATTATAAGGTATTTTCAATGATACACAGAATATTACGTTATATTATAAGGTATTTTCAATGATAAACTACTATATATTATAAGGTATTTTCAATGATACACTACAAATTACGATATATTATAAGGTATTTTCAATGATACACTGCATATAACTTTATATTATAAGGTATTTTCATTGATACACTACAAATTACGTTATATTATAAGGTATTTTCAATGATACACTGCATATTACGGTTATATTATAAGGTATTTTCAATGATACACTGCATATTACGTTATATTATAAGGTATTTTCAATGATACACAGAATATTACGTTATATTATAAGGTATTTTCAATGATAAACTACTATATATTATAAGGTATTTTCAATGATACACTACAAATTACGATATATTATAAGGTATTTTCAATGATACACTGCATATAACTTTATATTATAAGGTATTTTCATTGATACACTACAAATTACGTTATATTATAAGGTATTTTCAATGATACACTGCATATTACGGTTATATTATAAGGTATTTTCAATGATACACTGCATATTACGTTATATTACAAGGTATTTTCAATGATACACAGAATATTACGTTATATTATAAGGTATTTTCAATGATAAACTACTATATATTACAAGGTATTTTCAATGATACACTGCATATTACGTTATATTATAAGGTATTTTCAATGATACACAGCATATTACGTTATATTATAATGTATTTTCAATGATACACTGCATATTACGTTATATTATAAGGTATTTTCAATGATACACAGAATATTACGTTTTATAATAAGGTATTTTCAATGATAAACTACTAAATATTATAAGGTATTTCCAATGATACACTACAAATTACGATATATTACAAGGTATTTTCAATGATACACTGCATATTACGTTATATTATAAGGTATTTTCAATGATACACTGCATATTACGTTATATTATAAGGTATTTTCAATTATACACAGAATGTTACGTTATATTATAAGGTATTTTCAATGATAAACTACTATATATTATAAGGTATTTTCAATGATACACTGCATATTACGTTATATTATAAGGTATTTTCAATGATACACTGCATATTACGTTATATTATAATGTATTTTCAATGATACACTGCATATTATGTTATATTATAAGGTATTTTCAATGATACACTAAAAAATTTCGATATATTATAAGGTATTTCCAATGATACACTGCATATTACCATATATTATAAGGTATTTTCAATGATACACTACAAATTACGATATATTATAAGGTATTTTCAATGATACACTGCATATTACTTTATATTATAAGGTATTTTCATTGATACACTACAAATTACGATATATTATAAGGTATTTTCAATGATACACAGCATATTACGTTATATTATAAGGTATTTTCAATGATAAACTACTATATATTATAAGGTATTTTCAATGATACACTACAAATTACGATATATTATAAGGTATTTTCACTGATACACTGCATATTACGTTATATTATAAGGTATTTTCAATGATACACTACAAATTACGATATATTCTAAGGTATTTTCACTGATACACTGCATATTACGTTATATTATAAGGTATTTTCATTGATGCACTACAAATTACATTATATTATAAGGTATTTTCAATGATACACTACAAATTACGATATATTATAAGGTATTTTCAATGATACACTGCATATTACTTTATATTATAAGGTATTTTCATTGATACACTACAAATTACGTTATATTATAAGGTATTTTCAATGATACACTGCATATTACGGTTATATTATAAGGTATTTTCAATGATACACTGCATATTACGTTATATTACAAGGTATTTTCAATGATACACAGAATATTACGTTATATTATAAGGTATTTTCAATGATAAACTACTATATATTACAAGGTATTTTCAATGATACACTGCATATTACGTTATATTATAAGGTATTTTCAATGATACACAGCATATTACGTTATATTATAATGTATTTTCAATGATACACTGCATATTACGTTATATTATAAGGTATTTTCAATGATACACTGCATATTACGTTATATTACAAGGTATTTTCAATGATACACAGAATATTACGTTATATTATAAGGTATTTTCAATGATAAACTACTATATATTACAAGGTATTTTCAATGATACACTGCATATTACGTTATATTATAAGGTATTTTCAATGATACACAGCATATTACGTTATATTATAATGTATTTTCAATGATACACTGCATATTACGTTATATTATAAGGTATTTTCAATGATACACAGAATATTACGTTATATTATAAGGTATTTTCAATGATAAACTACTATATATTACAAGGTATTTTCAATGATACACTGCATATTACGTTATATTATAAGGTATTTTCAATGATACACAGCATATTACGTTATATTATAATGTATTTTCAATGATACACTGCATATTACGTTATATTATAAGGTATTTTCAATGATACACAGAATATTACGTTTTATAATAAGGTATTTTCAATGATAAACTACTAAATATTATAAGGTATTTCCAATGATACACTACAAATTACGATATATTACAAGGTATTTTCAATGATACACTGCATATTACGTTATATTATAAGGTATTTTCAATGATACACTGCATATTACGTTATATTATAAGGTATTTTCAATTATACACAGAATGTTACGTTATATTATAAGGTATTTTCAATGATAAACTACTATATATTATAAGGTATTTTCAATGATACACTGCATATTACGTTATATTATAAGGTATTTTCAATGATACACTACAAATTACGATATATTATAAGGTATTTTCACTGATACACTGCATATTACGTTATATTATAATGTATTTTCAATGATACACTGCATATTACGTTATATTATAAGGTATTTTCAATGATACACTGCATATTACGATATATTATAAGGTATTTTCAATGATACACTGCATATTACTTTATATTATAAGGTATTTTCATTGATACACTACAAATTACGTTATATTATAAGGTATTTTCAATGATACACTGCATATTACGTTATATTATAAGGTATTTTCAATGATACACAGAATATTACGTTATATTATAAGGTATTTTCAATGATAAACTACTATATATTATAAGGTATTTTCAATGATACACTACAAATTACGATATATTATAAGGTATTTTCAATGATACACTGCATATAACTTTATATTATAAGGTATTTTCATTGATACACTACAAATTACTTTATATTATAAGGTATTTTCAATGATACACTGCATATTACGGTTATATTATAAGGTATTTTCAATGATACACTGCATATTACGTTATATTACAAGGTATTTTCAATGATACACAGAATATTACGTTATTTTATAAGGTATTTTCAATGATAAACTACTATATATTACAAGGTATTTTCAATGATACACTGCATATTACGTTATATTATAAGGTATTTTCAATGATACACAGCATATTACGTTATATTATAATGTATTTTCAATGATACACTGCATATTACGTTATATTATAAGGTATTTTCAATGATACACAGAATATTACGTTTTATAATAAGGTATTTTCAATGATAAACTACTAAATATTATAAGGTATTTCCAATGATACACTACAAATTACGATATATTACAAGGTATTTTCAATGATACACTGCATATTACGTTATATTATAAGGTATTTTCAATGATACACTCACGCATATTACGTTATATTATAAGGTATTTTCAATTATACACAGAATGTTACGTTATATTATAAGGTATTTTCAATGATAAACTACTATATATTATAAGGTATTTTCAATGATACACTGCATATTACGTTATATTATAAGGTATTTTCAAAGATACACTGCATATTACGTTATATTATAATGTATTTTCAATGATACACTGCATATTATGTTATATTATAAGGTATTTTCAATGATACACTAAAAAATTTCGATATATTATAAGGTATTTCCAATGATACACTGCATATTACCATATATTATAAGGTATTTTCAATGATACACTACAAATTACGATATATTATAAGGTATTTTCAATGATACACTGCATATTACTTTATATTATAAGGTATTTTCATTGATACACTACAAATTACGATATATTATAAGGTATTTTCAATGATACACAGCATATTACGTTATATTATAAGGTATTTTCAATGATAAACTACTATATATTATAAGGTATTTTCAATGATACACTACAAATTACGATATATTATAAGGTATTTTCACTGATACACTGCATATTACGTTATATTATAAGGTATTTTCAATGATACACTACAAATTACGATATATTCTAAGGTATTTTCACTGATACACTGCATATTACGTTATATTATAAGGTATTTTCATTGATAGACTAGAATTACCATATATTCTAAGGTATTTTCAATGATACACTGCATATTACGTTATATTATAAGGTATTTTCAATGATACACTGCATATTACGTTATATTATAAGGTATTTTCATTGATGCACTACAAATTACAATATATTATAAGGTATTTTCAATGATACACTACAAATTACGATATATTATAAGGTATTTTCAATGATACACTGCATATTACTTTATATTATAAGGTATTTTCATTGATACACTACAAATTACGTTATATTATAAGGTATTTTCAATGATACACTGCATATTACGGTTATATTATAAGGTATTTTCAATGATACACTGCATATTACGTTATATTACAAGGTATTTTCAATGATACACAGAATATTACGTTATATTATAAGGTATTTTCAATGATAAACTACTATATATTACAAGGTATTTTCAATGATACACTGCATATTACGTTATATTATAAGGTATTTTCAATGATACACAGCATATTACGTTATATTATAAGGTATTTTCAATGATACACTGCATATTACGTTATATTATAAGGTATTTTCAATGATACACAGAATATTACGTTTTATAATAAGGTATTTTCAATGATAAACTACTAAATATTATAAGGTATTTCCAATGATACACTACAAATTACGATATATTACAAGGTATTTTCAATGATACACTGCATATTACGTTATATTATAAGGTATTTTCAATGATACACTGCATATTACGTTATATTATAAGGTATTTTCAATTATACACAGAATATTACGTTATATTATAAGGTATTTTCAATGATAAACTACTATATATTATAAGGTATTTTCATTGATACACTGCATATTACGTTATATTATAAGGTATTTTCAATGATACACTACAAATTACGATATATTATAAGGTATTTTCACTGATACACTGCATATTACGTTATATTATAATGTATTTTCAATGATACACTGCATATTACGTTATATTATAAGGTATTTTCAATGATACACTGCATATTACGATATATTATAAGGTATTTTCAATGATACACTGCATATTACTTTATATTATAAGGTATTTTCATTGATACACTACAAATTACGTTATATTATAAGGTATTTTCAATGATACACTGCATATTACGTTATATTATAAGGTATTTTCAATGATACACAGAATATTACGTTATATTATAAGGTATTTTCAATGATAAACTACTATATATTATAAGGTATTTTCAATGATACACTACAAATTACGATATATTATAAGGTATTTTCAATGATACACTGCATATAACTTTATATTATAAGGTATTTTCATTGATACACTACAAATTACGTTATATTATAAGGTATTTTCAATGATACACAGAATATTACGTTATATTATAAGGTATTTTCAATGATAAACTACTATATATTACAAGGTATTTTCAATGATACACTGCATATTACGTTATATTATAAGGTATTTTCAATGATACACAGCATATTACGTTATATTATAATGTATTTTCAATGATACACTGCATATTACGTTATATTATAAGGTATTTTCAATGATACACAGAATATTACGTTTTATAATAAGGTATTTTCAATGATAAACTACTAAATATTATAAGGTATTTCCAATGATACACTACAAATTACGATATATTACAAGGTATTTTCAATGATACACTGCATATTACGTTATATTATAAGGTATTTTCAATGATACACTGCATATTACGTTATATTATAAGGTATTTTCAATTATACACAGAATGTTACGTTATATTATAAGGTATTTTCAATGATAAACTACTATATATTATAAGGTATTTTCAATGATACACTGCATATTACGTTATATTATAAGGTATTTTCAAAGATACACTGCATATTACGTTATATTATAATGTATTTTCAATGATACACTGCATATTATGTTATATTATAAGGTATTTTCAATGATACACTAAAAAATTTCGATATATTATAAGGTATTTCCAATGATACACTGCATATTACCATATATTATAAGGTATTTTCAATGATACACTACAAATTACGATATATTATAAGGTATTTTCAATGATACACTGCATATTACTTTATATTATAAGGTATTTTCATTGATACACTACAAATTACGATATATTATAAGGTATTTTCAATGATACACAGCATATTACGTTATATTATAAGGTATTTTCAATGATAAACTACTATATATTATAAGGTATTTTCAATGATACACTACAAATTACGATATATTATAAGGTATTTTCACTGATACACTGCATATTACGTTATATTATAAGGTATTTTCAATGATACACTACAAATTACGATATATTCTAAGGTATTTTCACTGATACACTGCATATTACGTTATATTATAAGGTATTTTCATTGATAGACTAGAATTACCATATATTCTAAGGTATTTTCAATGATACACTGCATATTACGTTATATTATAAGGTATTTTCAATGATACACTGCATATTACGTTATATTATAAGGTATTTTCATTGATGCACTACAAATTACCATATATTATAAGGTATTTTCAATGATACACTACAAATTACGATATATTATAAGGTATTTTCAATGATACACTGCATATTACGTTTTATTATAAGGTATTTTCAATGATACATTGCATATTACGTTTTATTATAAGGTATTTTCAATGATACACAGAATATTACGTTATATTATAAGGTATTTTCAATGATACACTGCATATTACTTTATATTATAAGGTATTTTCATTGATACACTACAAATTACGATATATTATAAGGTATTTTCAATGATACACAGCATATTACGTTATATTATAAGGTATTTTCAATGATAAACTACTATATATTATAAGGTATTTTCAATGATACACTACAAATTACGATATATTATAAGGTATTTTCACTGATACACTGCATATTACGTTATATTATAAGGTATTTTCAATGATACACTGCATATTACGGTTATATTATAAGGTATTTTCAATGATACACTGCATATTACGTTATATTACAAGGTATTTTCAATGATACACAGAATATTACGTTATATTATAAGGTATTTTCAATGATAAACTACTATATATTACAAGGTATTTTCAATGATACACTGCATATTACGTTATATTATAAGGTATTTTCAATGATACACAGCATATTACGTTATATTATAATGTATTTTCAATGATACACTGCATATTACGTTATATTATAAGGTATTTTCAATGATACACAGAATATTACGTTTTATAATAAGGTATTTTCAATGATAAACTACTAAATATTATAAGGTATTTCCAATGATACACTACAAATTACGATATATTACAAGGTATTTTCAATGATACACTGCATATTACGGTTATATTATAAGGTATTTTCAATGATACACTGCATATTACGTTATATTACAAGGTATTTTCAATGATACACAGAATATTACGTTATATTATAAGGTATTTTCAATGATAAACTACTATATATTACAAGGTATTTTCAATGATACACTGCATATTACGTTATATTATAAGGTATTTTCAATGATACACAGCATATTACGTTATATTATAATGTATTTTCAATGATACACTGCATATTACGTTATATTATAAGGTATTTTCAATGATACACAGAATATTACGTTTTATAATAAGGTATTTTCAATGATAAACTACTAAATATTATAAGGTATTTCCAATGATACACTACAAATTACGATATATTACAAGGTATTTTCAATGATACACTGCATATTACGTTATATTATAAGGTATTTTCAATGATACACTGCATATTACGTTATATTATAAGGTATTTTCAATTATACACAGAATGTTACGTTATATTATAAGGTATTTTCAATGATAAACTACTATATATTATAAGGTATTTTCAATGATACACTGCATATTACGTTATATTATAAGGTATTTTCAAAGATACACTGCATATTACGTTATATTATAATGTATTTTCAATGATACACTGCATATTATGTTATATTATAAGGTATTTTCAATGATACACTAAAAAATTTCGATATATTATAAGGTATTTCCAATGATACACTGCATATTACCATATATTATAAGGTATTTTCAATGATACACTACAAATTACGATATATTATATGGTATTTTCAATGATACACTGCATATTACTTTATATTATAAGGTATTTTCATTGATACACTACAAATTACGATATATTATAAGGTATTTTCAATGATACACAGCATATTACGTTATATTATAAGGTATTTTCAATGATAAACTACTATATATTATAAGGTATTTTCAATGATACACTACAAATTACGATATATTATAAGGTATTTTCACTGATACACTGCATATTACGTTATATTATAAGGTATTTTCAATGATACACTACAAATTACGATATATTCTAAGGTATTTTCACTGATACACTGCATATTACGTTATATTATAAGGTATTTTCATTGATAGACTAGAATTACCATATATTCTAAGGTATTTTCAATGATACACTGCATATTACGTTATATTATAAGGTATTTTCAATGATACACTGCATATTACGTTATATTATAAGGTATTTTCATTGATGCACTACAAATTACAATATATTATAAGGTATTTTCAATGATACACTACAAATTACGATATATTATAAGGTATTTTCAATGATACACTGCATATTACGTTTTATTATAAGGTATTTTCAATGATACACTGCATATTACGTTTTATTATAAGGTATTTTCAATGATACACAGAATATTACGTTATATTATAAGGTATTTTCAATGATACACTGCATATTACTTTATATTATAAGGTATTTTCATTGATACACTACAAATTACGATATATTATAAGGTATTTTCAATGATACACAGCATATTACGTTATATTATAAGGTATTTTCAATGATAAACTACTATATATTATAAGGTATTTTCAATGATACACTACAAATTACGATATATTATAAGGTATTTTCACTGATACACTGCATATTACGTTATATTATAAGGTATTTTCAATGATACACTGCATATTACGGTTATATTATAAGGTATTTTCAATGATACACTGCATATTACGTTATATTACAAGGTATTTTCAATGATACACAGAATATTACGTTATATTATAAGGTATTTTCAATGATAAACTACTATATATTACAAGGTATTTTCAATGATACACTGCATATTACGTTATATTATAAGGTATTTTCAATGATACACAGCATATTACGTTATATTATAATGTATTTTCAATGATACACTGCATATTACGTTATATTATAAGGTATTTTCAATGATACACAGAATATTACGTTTTATAATAAGGTATTTTCAATGATAAACTACTAAATATTATAAGGTATTTCCAATGATACACTACAAATTACGATATATTACAAGGTATTTTCAATGATACACTGCATATTACGTTATATTATAAGGTATTTTCAATGATACACTGCATATTACGTTATATTATAAGGTATTTTCAATTATACACAGAATATTACGTTATATTATAAGGTATTTTCAATGATAAACTACTATATATTATAAGGTATTTTCAATGATACACTGCATATTACGTTATATTATAAGGTATTTTCAATGATACACTGCATATTACGTTATATTATAATGTATTTTCAATGATACACTGCATATTATGTTATATTATAAGGTATTTTCAATGATACACTAAAAAATTTCGATATATTATAAGGTATTTCCAATGATACACTGCATATTACCATATATTATAAGGTATTTTCAATGATACACTACAAATTACGTTATATTATAAGGTATTTTCAATGATACACTGCATATTACTTTATATTATAAGGTATTTTCATTGATACACTACAAATTACGATATATTATAAGGTATTTTCAATGATACACAGCATATTACGTTATATTATAAGGTATTTTCAATGATAAACTACTATATATTATAAGGTATTTTCAATGATACACTACAAATTACGATATATTATAAGGTATTTTCACTGATACACTGCATATTACGTTATATTATAAGGTATTTTCAATGATTCACTACAAATTACCATATATTCTAAGGTATTTTCACTGATACACTGCATATTACGTTATATTATAAGGTATTTTCATTGATAGACTAGAATTACCATATATTCTAAGGTATTTTCAATGATACACTGCATATTACGTTATATTATAAGGTATTTTCAATGATACACTGCATATTACGTTATATTATAAGGTATTTTCATTGATGCACTACAAATTACAATATATTATAAGGTATTTTCAATGATACACTACAAATTACGATATATTATAAGGTATTTTCAATGATACACTGCATATTACGTTTTATTATAAGGTATTTTCAATGATACATTGCATATTACGTTTTATTATAAGGTATTTTCAATGATACACAGAATATTACGTTATATTATAAGGTATTTTCAATGATACACTGCATATTACTTTATATTATAAGGTATTTTCATTGATACACTACAAATTACGATATATTATAAGGTATTTTCAATGATACACAGCATATTACGTTATATTATAAGGTATTTTCAATGATAAACTACTATATATTATAAGGTATTTTCAATGATACACTACAAATTACGATATATTATAAGGTATTTTCACTGATACACTGCATATTACTTTATATTATAAGGTATTTTCAATGATACACTACAAATTACGATATATTCTAAGGTATTTTCACTGATACACTGCATATTACGTTATATTATAAGGTATTTTCATTGATAGACTAGAATTACCATATATTCTAAGGTATTTTCAATGATACACTGCATATTACGTTATATTATAAGGTATTTTCAATGATACACTGCATATTACGTTATATTATAAGGTATTTTCATTGATGCACTACAAATTACAATATATTATAAGGTATTTTCAATGATACACTACAAATTACGATATATTATAAGGTATTTTCAATGATACACTGCATATTACGTTTTATTATAAGGTATTTTCAATGATACATTGCATATTACGTTTTATTATAAGGTATTTTCAATGATACACAGAATATTACGTTATATTATAAGGTATTTTCATTGATACACTACAAATTACAATATATTATAAGGTATTTTCAATGATACACTACAAATTGCGATATATTATAAGGTATTTTCAATGATACACTGCATATTACGTTATATTATAAGATATTTTCATTGATAGACTAGAATTACCATATATTCTAAGGTATTTTCAATGATACACTGCATATTACGTTATATTATAAGGTATTTTCATTGATACACTACAAATTACAATATATTATAAGGTATTTTCATTGATGCACTACAAATTACCATATATTATAAGGTATTTTCAATGATTCACTTCAAATTACGATATATTATACGATATTTTCAATGATAAACTACTATATATTATAAGGTATTTTCAATGATACACTACAAATTACGATATATTATAAGGTATTTTCACTGATACACTGCATATTACGTTATATTATAAGGTATTTTCAATGATACACTGCATATTACGTTATATTATAAGGTATTTTCAATGATACACTGCATATTACGTTATATTATACGGTATTTTCATTGATACACTACAAATTGCGATATATTATAAGGTATTTTCAATGATACACTGCATATTACGTTATATTATAAGGTATTTTCAATGATACACTGCATATTACGTTATATTATAAGGTATTTTCAATGATACACTGCATATTACGTTATATTATAAGGTATTTTCATTGATACACTACAAATTACCATATATTATAAGGTATTTTCAATGATACACAGCATATTACCTTATATTATAAGGTATTTTCAATGATACACAGAATATTGCGTTATATTATAAGGTATTTTCAATGATAAACTACTATATATTACAAGGTATTTTCAATGATACACTACAAACTACTATATATTATAAGGTATTTTCAATGATACACTACAAATTACGATATATTATAAGGTATTTTCAATGATACACTGCATATTACTTTATATTATAAGGTATTTTCATTGATACACTACAAATTACGTTATATTATAATGTATTTTCAATGATACACTGCATATTACGTTATATTATAAGGTATTTTCATTGATACACTACAAATTACCATATATTATAAGGTATTTTCAATGATACACAGCATATTACCTTATATTATAAGGTATTTTCAATGATACACAGAATATTGCGTTATATTATAAGGTATTTTCAATGATAAACTACTATATATTACAAGGTATTTTCAATGATACACTACAAATTACCATATATTCTAAGGTATTTTCAATGATACACTGCATATTACGTTATATTATAAGGTATCTTCAATGATACACTGCATATTACGTTATATTATAAGGTATTTTCAATGATACACTACAAATTACGATATATTCTAAGGTATTTTCACTGATACACTGCATATTACGTTATATTATAAGGTATTTTCATTGATAGACTAGAATTACCATATATTCTAAGGTATTTTCAATGATACACTGCATATTACGTTATATTATAAGGTATTTTCAATGATACACTGCATATTACGTTATATTATAAGGTATTTTCATTGATGCACTACAAATTACAATATATTATAAGGTATTTTCAATGATACACTACAAATTACGATATATTATAAGGTATTTTCAATGATACACTGCATATTACGTTTTATTATAAGGTATTTTCAATGATACATTGCATATTACGTTTTATTATAAGGTATTTTCAATGATACACAGAATATTACGTTATATTATAAGGTATTTTCAATGATACACTGCATATTACTTTATATTATAAGGTATTTTCATTGATACACTACAAATTACGATATATTATAAGGTATTTTCAATGATACACAGCATATTACGTTATATTATAAGGTATTTTCAATGATAAACTACTATATATTATAAGGTATTTTCAATGATACACTACAAATTACGATATATTATAAGGTATTTTCACTGATACACTGCATATTACGTTATATTATAAGGTATTTTCAATGATACACTACAAATTACGATATATTCTAAGGTATTTTCACTGATACACTGCATATTACGTTATATTATAAGGTATTTTCATTGATAGACTAGAATTACCATATATTCTAAGGTATTTTCAATGATACACTGCATATTACGTTATATTATAAGGTATTTTCAATGATACACTGCATATTACGTTATATTATAAGGTATTTTCATTGATGCACTACAAATTACAATATATTATAAGGTATTTTCAATGATACACTACAAATTACGATATATTATAAGGTATTTTCAATGATACACTGCATATTACGTTTTATTATAAGGTATTTTCAATGATACATTGCATATTACGTTTTATTATAAGGTATTTTCAATGATACACAGAATATTACGTTATATTATAAGGTATTTTCATTGATACACTACAAATTACAATATATTATAAGGTATTTTCAATGATACACTACAAATTGCGATATATTATAAGGTATTTTCAATGATACACTGCATATTACGTTATATTATAAGATATTTTCATTGATAGACTAGAATTACCATATATTCTAAGGTATTTTCAATGATACACTGCATATTACGTTATATTATAAGGTATTTTCATTGATACACTACAAATTACAATATATTATAAGGTATTTTCATTGATGCACTACAAATTACCATATATTATAAGGTATTTTCAATGATTCACTTCAAATTACGATATATTATACGATATTTTCAATGATAAACTACTATATATTATAAGGTATTTTCAATGATACACTACAAATTACGATATATTATAAGGTATTTTCACTGATACACTGCATATTACGTTATATTATAAGGTATTTTCAATGATACACTGCATATTACGTTATATTATAAGGTATTTTCAATGATACCCTGCATATTACGTTATATTATACGGTATTTTCATTGATACACTACAAATTGCGATATATTATAAGGTATTTTCAATGATACACTGCATATTACGTTATATTATAAGGTATTTTCAATGATACACTGCATATTACGTTATATTATAAGGTATTTTCAATGATACACTGCATATTACGTTATATTATAAGGTATTTTCATTGATACACTACAAATTACCATATATTATAAGGTATTTTCAATGATACACAGCATATTACCTTATATTATAAGGTATTTTCAATGATACACAGAATATTGCGTTATATTATAAGGTATTTTCAATGATAAACTACTATATATTACAAGGTATTTTCAATGATACACTACAAACTACTATATATTATAAGGTATTTTCAATGATACACTACAAATTACGATATATTATAAGGTATTTTCAATGATACACTGCATATTACTTTATATTATAAGGTATTTTCATTGATACACTACAAATTACGTTATATTATAATGTATTTTCAATGATACACTGCATATTACGTTATATTATAAGGTATTTTCATTGATACACTACAAATTACCATATATTATAAGGTATTTTCAATGATACACAGCATATTACCTTATATTATAAGGTATTTTCAATGATACACAGCATATTGCGTTATATTATAAGGTATTTTCAATGATAAACTACTATATATTACAAGGTATTTTCAATGATACACTACAAATTACCATATATTCTAAGGTATTTTCAATGATACACTGCATATTACGTTATATTATAAGGTATCTTCAATGATACACTGCATATTACGTTTTATTATAAGGTATTTTCAATGATACACTGCATATTACGTTATATTATAAGGTATTTTCAATGATACACTGCATATTACGTTATATTATAAGGTATTTTCAATGATACACAGAATATTACGTTATATTATAAGGTATTTTCAATGATAAACTACTATATATTATAAGGTATTTTCAATGATACACTACAAATTACGATATATTATAAGGTATTTTCAATGATACACTTCATATTACGTTATATTATAAGGTATTTTCAATGATACACTGCATATTACGTTATATTATAAGGTATTTTCAATGATACACTGCATATTACGTTATATTATAAGGTATTTTCATTGATACACTACAAATTACCATATATTATAAGGTATTTTCAATGATACACAGCATATTACCTTATATTGTAAGGTATTTTCAATGATACACAGAATATTGCGTTATATTATAAGGTATTTTCAATGATAAACTACTATATATTACAAGGTATTTTCAATGATACACTACAAATTACCATATATTCTAAGGTATTTTCAATGATACACTGCATATTACGTTATATTATAAGGTATCTTCAATGATACACTGCATATTACGTTTTATTATAAGGTATTTTCAATGATACACTGCATATTACGTTATATTATAAGGTATTTTCAATGATACACTGCATATTACGTTATATTATAAGGTATTTTCAATGATACACAGAATATTACGTTATATTATAAGGTATTTTCAATGATACACTACAAATTACGATATATTATAAGGTATTTTCAATGATACACTGCATATTACTTTATATTATAAGGTATTTTCATTGATACACTACAAATTACGTTATATTATAATGTATTTTCAATGATACACTGCATATTACGTTATATTATAAGGTATTTTCAATGATACACAGAATATTACGTTTTATAATAAGGTATTTTCAATGATAAACTACTAAATATTATAAGGTATTTCCAATGATACACTACAAATTACGATATATTACAAGGTATTGTCAATGATACACTGCATATTACGTTATATTATAAGGTATTTTCAATGATACACTGCATATTACGTTATATTATAAGGTATTTTCAATGATACACAGAATGTTACGTTATATTATAAGGTATTTTCAATGATAAACTACTATATATTATAAGGTATTTTCAATGATACACTGCATATTATGTTATATTACAAGGTATTTTCAATCATACACTGCATAATACGTTATATTATAAGGTATTTTCATTGATACACTGCATATTACGTTATATTATAAGGTATTTTCAATGATACACTACAAATTACGATATATTATAAGGTATTTTCACTGATACACTGCATATTACGTTATATTATAATGTATTTTCAATGATACACTGCATATTACGTTATATTATAAGGTATTTTCAATGATACACTGCATATTACGATATATTATAAGGTATTTTCAATGATACACTGCATATTACTTTATATTATAAGGTATTTTCAATGATACACTACAAATTACGTTATATTATAAGGTATTTTCAATGATACACTGCATATTACGTTATATTATAAGGTATTTTCAATGATACACAGAATATTACGTTATATTATAAGGTATTTTCAATGATAAACTACTATATATTATAAGGTATTTTCAATGATACACTACAAATTACGATATATTATAAGGTATTTTCAATGATACACTGCATATTACTTTATATTATAAGGTATTTTCATTGATACACTACAAATTACGTTATATTATAAGGTATTTTCAATGATACACTGCATATTACGGTTATATTATAAGGTATTTTCAATGATACACTGCATATTACGTTATATTACAAGGTATTTTCAATGATACACAGAATATTACGTTATATTATAAGGTATTTTCAATGATAAACTACTATATATTACAAGGTATTTTCAATGATACACTGCATATTACGTTATATTATAAGGTATTTTCAATGATACACAGCATATTACGTTATATTATAATGTATTTTCAATGATACACTGCATATTACGTTATATTATAAGGTATTTTCAATGATACACAGAATATTACGTTTTATAATAAGGTATTTTCAATGATAAACTACTAAATATTATAAGGTATTTCCAATGATACACTACAAATTACGATATATTACAAGGTATTTTCAATGATACACTGCATATTACGTTATATTATAAGGTATTTTCAATGATACACAGAATATTACGTTTTATAATAAGGTATTTTCAATGATAAACTACTAAATATTATAAGGTATTTCCAATGATACACTACAAATTACGATATATTACAAGGTATTGTCAATGATACACTGCATATTACGTTATATTATAAGGTATTTTCAATGATACACTGCATATTACGTTATATTATAAGGTATTTTCAATGATACACAGAATGTTACGTTATATTATAAGGTATTTTCAATGATAAACTACTATATATTATAAGGTATTTTCAATGATACACTGCATATTATGTTATATTACAAGGTATTTTCAATCATACACTGCATAATACGTTATATTATAAGGTATTTTCATTGATACACTGCATATTACGTTATATTATAAGGTATTTTCAATGATACACTACAAATTACGATATATTATAAGGTATTTTCACTGATACACTGCATATTACGTTATATTATAATGTATTTTCAATGATACACTGCATATTACGTTATATTATAAGGTATTTTCAATGATACACTGCATATTACGATATATTATAAGGTATTTTCAATGATACACTGCATATTACTTTATATTATAAGGTATTTTCATTGATACACTACAAATTACGTTATATTATAAGGTATTTTCAATGATACACTGCATATTACGTTATATTATAAGGTATTTTCAATGATACACAGAATATTGCGTTATATTATAAGGTATTTTCAATGATAAACTACTATATATTATAAGGTATTTTCAATGATACACTACAAATTACGATATATTATAAGGTATTTTCAATGATACACTGCATATTACTTTATATTATAAGGTATTTTCATTGATACACTACAAATTACGTTATATTATAAGGTATTTTCAATGATACACTGCATATTACGGTTATATTATAAGGTATTTTCAATGATACACTGCATATTACGTTATATTACAAGGTATTTTCAATGATACACAGAATATTACGTTATATTATAAGGTATTTTCAATGATAAACTACTATATATTACAAGGTATTTTCAATGATACACTGCATATTACGTTATATTATAAGGTATTTTCAATGATACACAGCATATTACGTTATATTATAAGGTATTTTCAATGATACACTGCATATTACGTTATATTATAAGGTATTTTCAATGATACACAGAATATTACGTTTTATAATAAGGTATTTTCAATGATAAACTACTAAATATTATAAGGTATTTCCAATGATACACTACAAATTACGATATATTACAAGGTATTTTCAATGATACACTGCATATTACGTTATATTATAAGGTATTTTCAATGATACACTGCATATTACGTTATATTATAAGGTATTTTCAATGATACACAGAATGTTACGTTATATTATAAGGTATTTTCAATGATAAACTACTATATATTATAAGGTATTTTCAATGATACACTGCATATTATGTTATATTACAAGGTATTTTCAATCATACACTGCATAATACGTTATATTATAAGGTATTTTCATTGATACACTGCATATTACGTTATATTATAAGGTATTTTCAATGATACACTACAAATTACGATATATTATAAGGTATTTTCAATGATACACTGCATATTACGTTATATTATAATGTATTTTCAATGATACACTGCATATTACGTTATATTATAAGGTATTTTCAATGATACACTGCATATTACGTTATATTATAAGGTATTTTCAATGATACACTGCATATTACGTTATATTATAAGGTATTTTCATTGATACACTACAAATTACCATATATTATAAGGTATTTTCAATGATACACAGCATATTACCTTATATTATAAGGTATTTTCAATGATACACAGAATATTACGTTATATTATAAGGTATTTTCAATGATACACAGAATATTACGTTATATTATAAGGTATTTTCAATGATAAACTACTATATATTACAAGGTATTTTCAATGATACACTACAAATTACCATATATTCTAAGGTATTTTCAATGATACACTGCATATTACGTTATATTATAAGGTATCTTCAATGATACACTGCATATTACGTTTTATTATAAGGTATTTTCAATGATACACTGCATATTACGTTATATTATAAGGTATTTTCAATGATACACTGCATATTACGTTATATTATAAGGTATTTTCAATGATAAACTACTATATATTATAAGGTATTTTCAATGATACACTACAAATTACGATATATTATAAGGTATTTTCAATGATACACTGCATATTACGTTATATTATAAGGTATTTTCAAAGATACACTGCATATTACGTTATATTATAATGTGTTTTCAATGATACACTGCATATTATGTTATATTATAAGGTATTTTCATTGATACACTACAAATTACCATATATTATAAGGTATTTTCAATGATACACTAAAAAATTTCGATATATTATAAGGTATTTCCAATGATACACTGCATATTACCATATATTATAAGGTATTTTCAATGATACACTACAAATTACGATATATTATAAGGTATTTTCAATGATACACTGCATATTACTTTATATTATAAGGTATTTTCATTGATACACTACAAATTACGATATATTATAAGGTATTTTCAATGATACACAGCATATTACGTTATATTATAAGGTATTTTCAATGATAAACTACTATATATTATAAGGTATTTTCAATGATACACTACAAATTACGATATATTATAAGGTATTTTCACTGATACACTGCATATTACGTTATATTATAAGGTATTTTCAATGATACACTACAAATTACGATATATTATAAGGTATTTTCACTGATACACTGCATATTACGTTATATTATAAGGTATTTTCATTGATAGACTAGAATTACCATATATTCTAAGGTATTTTCAATGATACACTGCATATTACGTTATATTATAAGGTATTTTCAATGATACACTGCATATTACGTTATATTATAAGGTATTTTCATTGATGCACTACAAATTACAATATATTATAAGGTATTTTCAATGATACACTACAAATTACGATATATTATAAGGTATTTTCAATGATACACTGCATATTACGTTTTATTATAAGGTATTTTCAATGATACATTGCATATTACGTTTTATTATAAGGTATTTTCAATGATACACAGAATATTACGTTATATTATAAGGTATTTTCAATGATAAACTACTATATATTATAAGGTATTTTCAATGATACACTACAAATTACGATATATTATAAGGTATTTTCAATGATACACTGCATATTACTTTATATTATAAGGTATTTTCATTGATACACTACAAATTACGTTATATTATAAGGTATTTTCAATGATACACTGCATATTACGGTTATATTATAAGGTATTTTCAATGATACACTGCATATTACGTTATATTACAAGGTATTTTCAATGATACACAGAATATTACGTTATATTATAAGGTATTTTCAATGATAAACTACTATATATTACAAGGTATTTTCAATGATACACTGCATATTACGTTATATTATAAGGTATTTTCAATGATACACAGCATATTACGTTATATTATAATGTATTTTCAATGATACACTGCATATTACGTTTTATTATAAGGTATTTTCAATGATACATTGCATATTACGTTTTATTATAAGGTATTTTCAATGATACACAGAATATTACGTTATATTATAAGGTATTTTCATTGATACACTACAAATTACAATATATTATAAGGTATTTTCAATGATACACTACAAATTGCGATATATTATAAAGTATTTTCAATGATACACTGCATATTACGTTATATTATAAGGTATTTTCATTGATAGACTAGAATTACCATATATTCTAAGGTATTTTCAATGATACACTGCATATTACGTTATATTATAAGGTATTTTCAATGATAAACTGCATATTACGTTATATTATAAGGTATTTTCAATGATACACTGCATATTACGTTATATTATACGGTATTTTCATTGATACACTACAAATTGCGATATATTATAAGGTATTTTCAATGATTCACTACAAATTACGATATATTATAAGATATTTTCAATGATAAACTACTATATATTATAAGGTATTTTCAATGATACACTACAAATTACGATATATTATAAGGTATTTTCACTGATACACTGCATATTACGTTATATTATAAGGTATATTCAATGATACCCTGCATATTACGTTATATTATACGGTATTTTCATTGATACACTACAAATTGCGATATATTATAAGGTATTTTCAATGATACACTGCATATTACGTTATATTATAAGGTATTTTCAATGATACACTGCATATTACGTTATATTATAAGGTATTTTCAATGATACACTGCATATTACCATATATTATAAGGTATTTTCATTGATACACTACAAATTACCATATATTATATGGTATTTTCAATGATACACTGCATATTACGTTATATTATAAGGTATCTTCAATGATACACTGCATATTACGTTTTATTATAAGGTATTTTCAATGATACACTGCATATTACGTTATATTATAAGGTATTTTCAATGATACACTGCATATTACGTTATATTATAAGGTATTTTCAATGATACACTGCATATTACGGTTATATTATAAGGTATTTTCAATGATACACTGCATATTACGTTATATTACAAGGTATTTTCAATGATACACAGAATATTACGTTATATTATAAGGTATTTTCAATGATAAACTACTATATATTACAAGGTATTTTCAATGATACACTGCATATTACGTTATATTATAAGGTATTTTCAATGATAAACTACTATATATTATAAGGTATTTTCAATGATACACTACAAATTACGATATATTATAAGGTATTTTCAATGATACACTGCATATTACTTTATATTATAAGGTATTTTCATTGATACACTACAAATTACGTTATATTATAAGGTATTTTCAATGATACACAGAATATTGCGTTATATTATAAGGTATTTTCAATGATAAACTACTATATATTACAAGGTATTTTCAATGATACACTACAAATTACCATATATTCTAAGGTATTTTCAATGATACACTGCATATTACGTTATATTATAAGGTATCTTCAATGATACACTGCATATTACGTTTTATTATAAGGTATTTTCAATGATACACTGCATATTACGTTATATTATAAGGTATTTTCAATGATACACTGCATATTACGTTATATTATAAGGTATTTTCAATGATACACAGAATATTACGTTATATTATAAGGTATTTTCAATGATAAACTACTATATATTATAAGGTATTTTCAATGATACACTACAAATTACGATATATTATAAGGTATTTTCAATGATACACTGCATATTACTTTATATTATAAGGTATTTTCATTGATACACTACAAATTACGTTATATTTTAAGGTATTTTCAATGATACACTGCATATTACGGTTATATTATAAGGTATTTTCAATGATACACTGCATATTACGTTATATTACAAGGTATTTTCAATGATACACAGAATATTACGTTATATTATAAGGTATTTTCAATGATAAACTACTATATATTACAAGGTATTTTCAATGATACACTGCATATTACGTTATATTATAAGGTATTTTCAATGATACACAGCATATTACGTTATATTATAATGTATTTTCAATGATACACTGCATATTACGTTATATTATAAGGTATTTTCAATGATACACAGAATATTACGTTTTATAATAAGGTATTTTCAATGATAAACTACTAAATATTATAAGGTATTTCCAATGATACACTACAAATTACGATATATTACAAGGTATTTTCAATGATACACTGCATATTACGTTATATTATAAGGTATTTTCAATGATACACTGCATATTACGTTATATTATAAGGTATTTTCAATGATACACAGAATGTTACGTTATATTATAAGGTATTTTCAATGATAAACTACTATATATTATAAGGTATTTTCAATGATACACTGCATATTATGTTATATTACAAGGTATTTTCAATCATACACTGCATAATACGTTATATTATAAGGTATTTTCATTGATACACTGCATATTACGTTATATTATAAGGTATTTTCAATGATACACTACAAATTACGATATATTATAAGGTATTTTCAATGATACACTGCATATTACGTTATATTATAATGTATTTTCAATGATACACTGCATATTACGTTATATTATAAGGTATTTTCAATGATACACTGCATATTACGATATATTATAAGGTATTTTCAATGATACACAGAATATTACGTTATATTATAAGGTATTTTCAATGATAAACTACTATATATTATAAGGTATTTTCAATGATACACTACAAATTACGATATATTATAAGGTATTTTCAATGATACACTGCATATTACTTTATATTATAAGGTATTTTCATTGATACACTACAAATTACGTTATATTTTAAGGTATTTTCAATGATACACTGCATATTACGGTTATATTATAAGGTATTTTCAATGATACACTGCATATTACGTTATATTACAAGGTATTTTCAATGATACACAGAATATTACGTTATATTATAAGGTATTTTCAATGATAAACTACTATATATTACAAGGTATTTTCAATGATACACTGCATATTACGTTATATTATAAGGTATTTTCAATGATACACTGCATATTACGTTATATTATAATGTATTTTCAATGATACACTGCATATTACGTTATATTATAAGGTATTTTCAATGATACACAGAATATTACGTTTTATAATAAGGTATTTTCAATGATAAACTACTAAATATTATAAGGTATTTCCAAGGATACACTACAAATTACGATATATTACAAGGTATTTTCAATGATACACTGCATATTACGTTATATTATAAGGTATTTTCAATGATACACTGCATATTACGTTATATTATAAGGTATTTTCAATGATACCCTGCATATTACGTTATATTATACGGTATTTTCATTGATACACTACAAATTGCGATATATTATAAGGTATTTTCAATGATACACTGCATATTACGTTATATTATAAGGTATTTTCAATGATACACTGCATATTACGTTATATTATAAGGTATTTTCAATGATACACTGCATATTACCATATATTATAAGGTATTTTCATTGATACACTACAAATTACCATATATTATAAGGTATTTTCAATGATACACAGCATATTACCTTATATTATAAGGTATTTTCAATGATACACAGAATATTGCGTTATATTATAAGGTATTTTCAATGATAAACTACTATATATTACAAGGTATTTTCAATGATACACTACAAATTACCATATATTCTAAGGTATTTTCAATGATACACTGCATATTACGTTATATTATAAGGTATCTTCAATGATACACTGCATATTACGTTTTATTATAAGGTATTTTCAATGATACACTGCATATTACGTTATATTATAAGGTATTTTCAATGATACACTGCATATTACGTTATATTATAAGGTATTTTCAATGATACACTGCATATTACGGTTATATTATAAGGTATTTTCAATGATACACTGCATATTACGTTATATTACAAGGTATTTTCAATGATACACAGAATATTACGTTATATTATAAGGTATTTTCAATGATAAACTACTATATATTACAAGGTATTTTCAATGATACACTGCATATTACGTTATATTATAAGGTATTTTCAATGATAAACTACTATATATTATAAGGTATTTTCAATGATACACTGCATATTACGTTATATTATACGGTATTTTCATTGATACACTACAAATTGCGATATATTATAAGGTATTTTCAATGATTCACTACAAATTACGATATATTATAAGATATTTTCAATGATAAACTACTATATATTATAAGGTATTTTCATTGATACACTACAAATTACGATATATTATAAGGTATTTTCACTGATACACTGCATATTACGTTATATTATAAGGTATTTTCAATGATACACTGCATATTACGTTATATTATAAGGTATTTTCAATGATACCCTCCATATTACGTTATATTATACGGTATTTTCATTGATACACTACAAATTGCGATATATTATAAGGTATTTTCAATGATACACTGCATATTACGTTATATTATAAGGTATTTTCAATGATACACTGCATATTACGTTATATTATAAGGTATTTTCAATGATACACTGCATATTACCATATATTATAAGGTATTTTCATTGATACACTACAAATTACCATATATTATAAGGTATTTTCAATGATACACAGCATATTACCTTATATTATAAGGTATTTTCAATGATACACAGAATATTGCGTTATATTATAAGGTATTTTCAATGATAAACTACTATATATTACAAGGTATTTTCAATGATACACTACAAATTACCATATATTCTAAGGTATTTTCAATGATACACTGCATATTACGTTATATTATAAGGTATCTTCAATGATACACTGCATATTACGTTTTATTATAAGGTATTTTCAATGATACACTGCATATTACGTTATATTATAAGGTATTTTCAATGATACACTGCATATTACGTTATATTATAAGGTATTTTCAATGATACACTGCATATAACGGTTATATTGTAAGGTATTTTCAATGATACACTGCATATTACGTTATATTACAAGGTATTTTCAATGATACACAGAATATTACGTTATATTATAAGGTATTTTCAATGATAAACTACTATATATTACAAGGTATTTTCAATGATACACTGCATATTACGTTATATTATAAGGTATTTTCAATGATAAACTACTATATATTATAAGGTATTTTCAATGATACACTACAAATTACGATATATTATAAGGTATTTTCAATGATACACTGCATATTACTTTATATTATAAGGTATTTTCAATGATACACTACAAATTACCATATATTATAAGGTATTTTCAATGATACACTAAAAAATTTCGATATATTATAAGGTATTTCCAATGATACACTGCATATTACCATATATTATAAGGTATTTTCAATGATACACTACAAATTACGATATATTATAAGGTATTTTCAATGATACACTGCATATTACTTTATATTATAAGGTATTTTCATTGATACACTACAAATTACGATATATTATAAGGTATTTTCACTGATACACTGCATATTACGTTATATTATAAGGTATTTTCAATGATACACTACAAATTACGATATATTATAAGGTATTTTCACTGATACACTGCATATTACGTTATATTATAAGGTATTTTCATTGATAGACTAGAATTACCATATATTCTAAGGTATTTTCAATGATACACTGCATATTACGTTATATTATAAGGTATTTTCATTGATAGACTAGAATTACCATATATTCTAAGGTATTTTCAATGATACACTGCATATTACGTTATATTATAAGGTATTTTCAATGATACACTGCATATTACGTTATATTATAAGGTATTTTCAATGATACACTGCATATTACGTTATATTATACGGTATTTTCATTGATACACTACAAATTGCGATATATTATAAGGTATTTTCAATGATTCACTACAAATTACGATATATTATAAGGTATTTTCAATGATAAACTACTATATATTATAAGGTATTTTCAATGATACACTACAAATTACGATATATTATAAGGTATTTTCACTGATACACTGCATATTACGTTATATTATAAGGTATTTTCAATGATACACTGCATATTACGTTATATTATAAGGTATTTTCAATGATACACTGCATATTACGTTATATTATACGGTATTTTCATTGATACACTACAAATTGCGATATATTATAAGGTATTTTCAATGATACACTGCATATTACGTTATATTATAAGGTATTTTCAATGATACACTGCATATTACGTTATATTATAAGGTATTTTCAATGATACACTGCATATTACCATATATTATAAGGTATTTTCATTGATACACTACAAATTACCATATATTATGAGGTATTTTCAATGATACACAGCATATTACCTTATATTATAAGGTATTTTCAATGATACACAGAATATTGCGTTATATTATAAGGTATTTTCAATGATAAACTACTATATATTACAAGGTATTTTCAATGATACACTACAAATTACCATATATTCTAAGGTATTTTCAATGATACACTGCATATTACGTTATATTATAAGGTATCTTCAATGATACACTGCATATTACGTTTTATTATAAGGTATTTTCAATGATACACTGCATATTACGTTATATTATAAGGTATTTTCAATGATACACTGCATATTACGTTATATTATAAGGTATTTTCAATGATACACTGCATATTACGGTTATATTATAAGGTATTTTCAATGATACACTGCATATTACGTTATATTACAAGGTATTTTCAATGATACACAGAATATTACGTTATATTATAAGGTATTTTCAATGATAAACTACTATATATTACAAGGTATTTTCAATGATACACTGCATATTACGTTATATTATAAGGTATTTTCAATGATAAACTACTATATATTATAAGGTATTTTCAATGATACACTACAAATTACGATATATTATAAGGTATTTTCACTGATACACTGCATATTACGTTATATTATAAGGTATTTTCATTGATAGACTAGAATTACCATATATTCTAAGGTATTTTCAATGATACACTGCATATTACGTTATATTATAAGGTATTTTCATTGATAGACTAGAATTACCATATATTCTAAGGTATTTTCAATGATACACTGCATATTACGTTATATTATAAGGTATTTTCAATGATAAACTGCATATTACGTTATATTATAAGGTATTTTCAATGATACACTGCATATTACGTTATATTATACGGTATTTTCATTGATACACTACAAATTGCGATATATTATAAGGTATTTTCAATGATTCACTACAAATTACGATATATTATAAGATATTTTCAATGATAAACTACTATATATTATAAGGTATTTTCAATGATACACTACAAATTACGATATATTATAAGGTATTTTCACTGATACACTGCATATTACGTTATATTATAAGGTATTTTCAATGATACACTGCATATTACGTTATATTATAAGGTATTTTCAATGATACCCTGCATATTACGTTATATTATACGGTATTTTCATTGATACACTACAAATTGCGATATATTATAAGGTATTTTCAATGATACACTGCATATTACGTTATATTATAAGGTATTTTCAATGATACACTGCATATTACGTTATATTATAAGGTATTTTCAATGATACACTGCATATTACCATATATTATAATGTATTTTCATTGATACACTACATATTACCATATATTATAAGGTATTTTCAATGATACACAGCATATTACCTTATATTATAAGGTATTTTCAATGATACACAGAATATTGCGTTATATTATAAGGTATTTTCAATGATAAACTACTATATATTACAAGGTATTTTCAATGATACACTACAAATTACCATATATTCTAAGGTATTTTCAATGATACACTGCATATTACGTTATATTATAAGGTATCTTCAATGATACACTGCATATTACGTTTTATTATAAGGTATTTTCAATGATACACTGCATATTACGTTATATTATAAGGTATTTTCAATGATACACTGCATATTACGTTATATTATAAGGTATTTTCAATGATACACTGCATATTACGGTTATATTATAAGGTATTTTCAATGATACACTGCATATTACGTTATATTACAAGGTATTTTCAATGATACACAGAATATTACGTTATATTATAAGGTATTTTCAATGATAAACTACTATATATTACAAGGTATTTTCAATGATACACTGCATATTACGTTATATTATAAGGTATTTTCAATGATAAACTACTATATATTATAAGGTATTTTCAATGATACACTACAAATTACGATATATTATAAGGTATTTTCAATGATACACTGCATATTACTTTATATTATATGGTATTTTCATTGATACACTACAAATTACGTTATATTATAAGGTATTTTCAATGATACACTGCATATTACGGTTATATTATAAGGTATTTTCAATGATACACTGCATATTACGTTATATTACAAGGTATTTTCAATGATACACAGAATATTACGTTATATTATAAGGTATTTTCAATGATAAACTACTATATATTACAAGGAATTTTCAATGATACACTGCATATTACGTTATATTATAAGGTAATTTCAATGATACACCGCATATTACGTTATATTATCATGTATTTTCAATGATACACTGCATATTACGTTATATTATAAGGTATTTTCAATGATACACAGAATATTACGTTTTATAATAAGGTATTTTCAATGATAAACTACTAAATATTATAAGGTATTTCCAATGATACACTACAAATTACGATATATTACAAGGTATTTTCAATGATACACTGCATATTACGTTATATTATAAGGTATATTCAATGATACCCTGCATATTACGTTATATTATACGGTATTTTCATTGATACACTACAAATTGCGATATATTATAAGGTATTTTCAATGATACACTGCATATTACGTTATATTATAATGTATTTTCAATGATACACTGCATATTACGTTATATTATAAGGTATTTTCAATGATACACTGCATATTACGTTATATTATAAGGTATTTTCAATGATACACTGCATATTACGTTATATTATAAGGTATTTTCATTGATACACTACAAATTACCATATATTATAAGGTATTTTCAATGATACACAGCATATTACCTTATATTATAAGGTATTTTCAATGATACACTGCATATTACGTTATATTATAAGGTATTTTCATTGATAGACTAGAATTACCATATATTCTAAGGTATTTTCAATGATACACTGCATATTACGTTATATTATAAGGTATTTTCATTGATAGACTAGAATTACCATATATTCTAAGGTATTTTCAATGATACACTGCATATTACGTTATATTATAAGGTATTTTCAATGATAAACTGCATATTACGTTATATTATAAGGTATTTTCAATGATACACTGCATATTACGTTATATTATACGGTATTTTCATTGATACACTACAAATTGCGATATATTATAAGGTATTTTCAATGATTCACTACAAATTACGATATATTATAAGATATTTTCAATGATAAACTACTATATATTATAAGGTATTTTCAATGATACACTACAAATTACGATATATTATAAGGTATTTTCACTGATACACTGCATATTACGTTATATTATAAGGTATTTTCAATGATACACTGCATATTACGTTATATTATAAGGTATTTTCAATGATACCCTGCATATTACGTTATATTATACGGTATTTTCATTGATACACTACAAATTGCGATATATTATAAGGTATTTTCATTGATACACTACAAATTACCATATATTATAAGGTATTTTCAATGATACACAGCATATTACCTTATATTATAAGGTATTTTCAATGATACACAGAATATTGCGTTATATTATAAGGTATTTTCAATGATAAACTACTATATATTACAAGGTATTTTCAATGATACACTACAAATTACCATATATTCTAAGGTATTTTCAATGATACACTGCATATTACGTTATATTATAAGGTATCTTCAATGATACACTGCATATTACGTTTTATTATAAGGTATTTTCAATGATACACTGCATATTACGTTATATTATAAGGTATTTTCAATGATACACCGCATATTACGTTATATTATCATGTATTTTCAATGATACACTGCATATTACGTTATATTATAAGGTATTTTCAATGATACACAGAATATTACGTTTTATAATAAGGTATTTTCAATGATAAACTACTAAATATTATAAGGTATTTCCAATGATACACTACAAATTACGATATATTACAAGGTATTTTCAATGATACACTGCATATTACGTTATATTATAAGGTATTTTCAATGATACACTGCATATTACGTTATATTATAAGGTATTTTCAATGATACACAGAATGTTACGTTATATTATAAGGTATTTTCAATGATAAACTACTATATATTATAAGGTATTTTCAATGATACACTGCATATTATGTTATATTACAAGGTATTTTCAATCATACACTGCATAATACGTTATATTGTAAGGTATTTTCATTGATACACTGCATATTACGTTATATTATAAGGTATTTTCAATGATACACTACAAATTACGATATATTATAAGGTATTTTCAATGATACACTGCATATTACGTTATATTATAATGTATTTTCAATGATACACTGCATATTACGTTATATTATAAGGTATTTTCAATGATACACTGCATATTACGTTATATTATAAGGTATTTTCAATGATACACTGCATATTACGTTATATTATAAGGTATTTTCATTGATACACTACAAATTACCATATATTATAAGGTATTTTCAATGATACACAGCATATTACCTTATATTATAAGGTATTTTCAATGATACACTGCATATTACGTTATATTATAAGGTATTTTCAATGATAAACTACTATATATTATAAGGTATTTTCAATGATACACTACAAATTACGATATATTATAAGGTATTTTCAATGATACACTGCATATTACTTTATATTATAAGGTATTTTCATTGATACACTACAAATTACGTTATATTATAAGGTATTTTCAATGATACACTGCATATTACGGTTATATTATAAGGTATTTTCAATGATACACTGCATATTACGTTATATTACAAGGTATTTTCAATGATACACAGAATATTACGTTATATTATAAGGTATTTTCAATGATAAACTACTATATATTACAAGGTATTTTCAATGATACACGGCATATTACGATATATTATAAGGTATTTTCAATGATACACCGCATATTACGTTATATTATAATGTATTTTCAATGATACACTGCATATTACGTTATATTATAAGGTATTTTCAATGATACACTGCATATTACGTTTTATTATAAGGTATTCTCAATGATACACTGCATATTACGATTTATTATAAGGTATTTTCAATGATACACTGCATATTACGTCATATTATAAGGTATTTTCAATGATACACTGCATATTACGTTATATTATAAGGTATTTTCAATGATACACAGAATATTACGTTTTATAATAAGGTATTTTCAATGATAAACTACTAAATATTATAAGGTATTTCCAATGATACACTGCATATTACGTTATATTATAAGGTATTTTCAATGATACACTGCATATTACGTTATATTATAAGGTATTTTCAATGATACACTGCATATTACGTTATATTATAAGGTATTTTCAATGATACACTGCATATTACGTTATATTATAAGGTATTTTCAATGATAAACTACTATATATTATAAGGTATTTTCAATGATACACTACAAATTACGATATATTATAAGGTATTTTCAATGATACACTGCATATTACTTTATATTATAAGGTATTTTCATTGATACACTACAAATTACGTTATATTATAAGGTATTTTCAATGATACACTGCATATTACGGTTATATTATAAGGTATTTTCAATGATACACTGCATATTACGTTATATTACAAGGTATTTTCAATGATACACAGAATATTACGTTATATTATAAGGTATTTTCAATGATAAACTACTATATATTACAAGGTATTTTCAATGATACACTGCATATTACGTTATATTATAAGGTATTTTCAATGATACACCGCATATTACGTTATATTATAATGTATTTTCAATGATACACTGCATATTACGTTATATTATAAGGTATTTTCAATGATACACTGCATATTACGTTTTATTATAAGGTATTCTCAATGATACACTGCATATTACGATTTATTATAAGGTATTTTCAATGATACACTGCATATTACGTCATATTATAAGGTATTTTCAATGATACACTGCATATTACGTTATATTATAAGGTATTTTCAATGATACACAGAATATTACGTTTTATAATAAGGTATTTTCAATGATAAACTACTAAATATTATAAGGTATTTCCAATGATACACTGCATATTACGTTATATTATAAGGTATTTTCAATGATACACTGCATATTACGTTATATTATAAGGTATTTTCAATGATACACTGCATATTACGTTATATTATAAGGTATTTTCAATGATACACAGAATATTACGTTTTATAATAAGGTATTTTCAATGATAAACTACTAAATATTATAAGGTATTTCCAATGATACACTACAAATTACGATATATTACAAGGTATTTTCAATGATACACTGCATATTACGTTATATTATAAGGTATTTTCAATGATACACTGCATATTACGTTATATTATAAGGTATTTTCAATGATACACAGAATGTTACGTTATATTATAAGGTATTTTCAATGATAAACTACTATATATTATAAGGTATTTTCAATGATACAGTGCATATTATGTTATATTACAAGGTATTTTCAATCATACACTGCATAATACGTTATATTATAAGGTATTTTCATTGATACACTGCATATTACGTTATATTATAAGGTATTTTCAATGATACACTACAAATTACGATATATTATAAGGTATTTTCAATGATACACTGCATATTACGTTATATTATAATGTATTTTCAATGATACACTGCATATTACGTTATATTATAAGGTATTTTCAATGATACACTGCATATTACGTTATATTATAAGGTATTTTCAATGATACACTGCATATTACGTTATATTATAAGGTATTTTCATTGATACACTACAAATTACCATATATTATAAGGTATTTTCAATGATACACAGCATATTACCTTATATTATAAGGTATTTTCAATGATACACTGCATATTACGTTATATTACAAGGTATTTTCAATGATAAACTACTATATATTATAAGGTATTTTCAATGATACACTACAAATTACGATATATTATAAGGTATTTTCAATGATACACTGCATATTACTTTATATTATAAGGTATTTTCATTGATACACTACAAATTACGTTATATTATAAGGTATTTTCAATGATACACTGCATATTACGGTTATATTATAAGGTATTTTCAATGATACACTGCATATTACGTTATATTACAAGGTATTTTCAATGATACACAGAATATTACGTTATATTATAAGGTATTTTCAATGATAAACTACTATATATTACAAGGTATTTTCAATGATACACTGCATATTACGTTATATTATAAGGTATTTTCAATGATACACCGCATATTACGTTATATTATAATGTATTTTCAATGATACACTGCATATTACGTTATATTATAAGGTATTTTCAATGATACACTGCATATTACGTTTTATTATAAGGTATTCTCAATGATACACTGCATATTACGATTTATTATAAGGTATTTTCAATGATACACTGCATATTACGTCATATTATAAGGTATTTTCAATGATACACTGCATATTACGTTATATTATAAGGTATTTTCAATGATACACAGAATATTACGTTTTATAATAAGGTATTTTCAATGATAAACTACTAAATATTATAAGGTATTTTCAATGATACACTGCATATTACGTTATATTATAAGGTATTTTCAATGATACACTGCATATTACGTTATATTATAAGGTATTTTCAATGATACACTGCATATTACGTTATATTATATGGTATTTTCAATGATACACAGAATATTACGTTATATTATAAGGTATTTTCAATGATAAACTACTATATATTATAAGGTATTTTCAATGATACACTGCATATTACGTTATATTATAAGGTATTTTCAATGATACACTGCATATTACGTTATATTATAAGGTATTTTGAATGATACACTGCATATTACGTTATATTATAAGGTATTTTCATTGATAGACTAGAATTACCATATATTCTAAGGTATTTTCAATGATACACTGCATATTACGTTAAATTATAAGGTATTTTCAATGATACACTGCATATTACGTTTTATTATAAGGTATTTTCGATGATACACTGCATATTACGTTATATTATTAGGTATTTTCAATGATACACTACAAATTACCATATATTATAAGGTATCTTCAATGATACACAGCATATTACGTTTTATTATAAGGTATTTTCAATGATACAATGCATATTACGTTTTATTATAAGGTATTTCCAATGATACACTGCATATTACGTTATATTATAAGGTATTTTCAATGATACACTGCATATTACGTCATATTATAAGGTATTTCCAATGATACTCTGCATATTACGTTATATTATAAGGTATTTTCAATGATACACTGCATATTACGTTATATTATAAGGTATTTTCAATGATACACAGAATATTACGTTTTATAATAAGGTATTTTCAATGATAAACTACTAAATATTATAAGGTATTTCCAATGATACACTGCATATTACGTTATATTATAAGGTATTTTCAATGATACACTGCATATTACGTCATATTATAAGGTATTTTCAATGATACACTGCATATTACGTTATATTATAAGGTATTTTCAATGATACACTGCATATTACGTTATATTATAAGGTATTTTCAATGATAGACTGCATATTACATTATATTATAAGGTATTTTCAATGATAGACTGCATATTACGTTATATTATAAGGTAGTTTCAATGATACAGTGCATATTACGTTATATTATGAGGTATTTTCAATGATAGACTGCATATTAGGTTATATTACAAGGTATTTTCAATGATAGACTGCAAATATTACGTTATATTATAAGGTATTTTCAATGATACACTGCATATTTCGTTATATTATGAGGTATTTTCAATGATACACTGCATATTACGTTATATTATGAGGTATTTTTCATGATAGACTGCATACTACGTTATATTATAAGGTATTTTCAATGATACACTGAATATTACACTACATTATAAGGTATTTTCAATGATAGACTGCATATTACGTTATATTATAAGGTATTTTCAATGATACACTAAAAAATTAAGATATATTATAAGGTATTTCCAATGATACTCTGCATATTACGTTATATTATAAGGTATTTTCAATGATACACTGCATATTACGTTATATTATAAGGTATTTTCATTGATAGACTAGAATTACCATATATTCTAAGGTATTTTCAATGATACACTGCATATTACGTTATATGAGAATGTGTTTTCATTGATACACTACAAATTACGATATATTATAAGGTATTTTCAATGATACCCTGCATATTACGTTATATTATAAGGTATTTTCAATGATACACTGCATATTACGTTATATTATAAGGTATTTTCAATGAAGCACTGCATATTACGTTATACTATCAGGTATTGTCAATGATACACTACAAATTACGATATATTATAAGGTATTTTCAATGATACACTGCATATTACGTTATATTATATGGTATTTTCAATGATACACTGCATATTACGTTATATTATAAGGCATTTTCAATGATACACTGCATATTACGTTATATTATAAGGTATTTTCATTGATAGACTAGAATTACCATATATTCTAAGGTATTTTCAATGATACACTGCATATTACGTTATATGAGAATGTATTTTCATTGATACACTACAAATTACGATATATTATAAGGTATTTTCAATGATACACTGCATATTACGTTATATTATTAGGTATTTTCAATGATAGACTGCATATCACGTTATATTATAAGGTATTTTCAATGATACACTGCATATCACGTTATATTATAAGGTATTTTCAATGATACACTGCATATTACATTATTTTATAAGGTATTTTTCATGATAGACTGCATACTACGTTATATTATAAGGTATTTTCAATGATACACTGCTTATTATGTTATATTATGAGGTATTTTCAATGATAGACTGCATATTACATTATATTATAAGGTATTTTCAATGATAGACTGCATATTACGTTATATTATATGGTATTTTCAATGATACCGTGCATATTACGTTATATTATAAGGTATTTCCAATGATACACTGCATATTACGTTATATTACAAGGTATTTTCAATGATACACTGCATATTACGTTATATTATAAGGTATTTTCAATGATACACTGCATATTACGTTATATTATAAGGTATTTTCAATGATACACAGAATATTACGTTTTATAATAAGGTATTTTCAATGATAAACTACTAAATATTATAAGGTATTTCCAATGATACACTACAAATTACGATATATTACAAGGTATTTTCAATGATACACTGCATATTACGTTATATTATAAGGTATTTTCAATGATACACTGCATATTACGTTATATTATAAGGTATTTTCAATGATACACAGAATGTTACGTTATATTATAAGGTATTTTCAATGATAAACTACTATATATTATAAGGTATTTTCAATGATACAGTGCATATTATGTTATATTACAAGGTATTTTCAATCATACACTGCATAATACGTTATATTATAAGGTATTTTCATTGATACACTGCATATTACGTTATATTATAAGGTATTTTCAATGATACACTACAAATTACGATATATTATAAGGTATTTTCAATGATACACTGTATATTACGTTATATTATAATGTATTTTCAATGATACACTGCATATTACGTTATATTATAAGGTATTTTCAATGATACACTGCATATTACGTTATATTATAAGGTATTTTCAATGATACACTGCATATTACGTTATATTATAAGGTATTTTCATTGATACACTACAAATTACCATATATTATAAGGTATTTTCAATGATACACAGCATATTACCTTATATTATAAGGTATTTTCAATGATACACTGCATATTACGTTATATTATAAGGTATTTTCAATGATAAACTACTATATATTATAAGGTATTTTCAATGATACACTGCATATTACTTTATATTATAAGGTATTTTCATTGATACACTACAAATTACGTTATATTATAAGGTATTTTCAATGATACACTGCATATTACGGTTATATTATAAGGTATTTTCAATGATACACTGCATATTACGTTATATTACAAGGTATTTTCAATGATACACAGAATATTACGTTATATTATAAGGTATTTTCAATGATAAACTACTATATATTACAAGGTATTTTCAATGATACACTGCATATTACGTTATATTATAAGGTATTTTCAATGATACACCGCATATTACGTTATATTATAATGTATTTTCAATGATACACTGCATATTACGTTATATTATAAGGTATTTTCAATGATACACTGCATATTACGTTTTATTATAAGGTATTCTCAATGATACACTGCATATTACGATTTATTATAAGGTATTTTCAATGATACACTGCATATTACGTCATATTATAAGGTATTTTCAATGATACACTGCATATTACGTTTTATTATAAGGTATTTTCAATGATACACAGAATATTACGTTTTATAATAAGGTATTTTCAATGATAAACTACTAAATATTATAAGGTATTTCCAATGATACACTGCATATTACGTTATATTATAAGGTATTTTCAATGATACACTGCATATTACGTTATATTATAAGGTATTTTCAATGATACACTGCATATTACGTTATATTATATGGTATTTTCAATGATACACAGAATATTACGTTATATTATAAGGTATTTTCAATGATAAACTACTATATATTATAAGGTATTTTCAATGATACACTGCATATTACGTTATATTATAAGGTATTTTCAATGATACACTGCATATTACGTTATATTATATGGTATTTTCAATGATACACAGAATATTACGTTATATTATAAGGTATTTTCAATGATAAACTACTATATATTATAAGGTATTTTCAATGATACACTGCATATTACGTTATATTATAAGGTATTTTCAATGATACACTGCATATTACGTTATATTATAAGGTATATTCAATGATACACTGCATATTACGTTATATTATAAGGTATTTTCAATGATACACTGTATATTACGCTATATTATAAGGTATTTTCAATGATACACTGCATATTACGTTATATTATAAGGTATTTTCAATGATACACAGAATGTTACGTTATATTATAAGGTATTTTCAATGATAAACTACTATATATTATAAGGTATTTTCAATGATACAGTGCATATTATGTTATATTACAAGGTATTTTCAATCATACACTGCATAATACGTTATATTATAAGGTATTTTCATTGATACACTGCATATTACGTTATATTATAAGGTATTTTCAATGATACACTACAAATTACGATATATTATAAGGTATTTTCAATGATACACTGTATATTACGTTATATTATAATGTATTTTCAATGATACACTGCATATTACGTTATATTATAAGGTATTTTCAATGATACACTACAAATTACGATATATTATAAGGTATTTTCAATGATACACTGCATATTACTTTATATTATAAGGTATTTTCATTGATACACTACAAATTACGTTATATTATAAGGTATTTTCAATGATACACTGCATATTACGGTTATATTATAAGGTATTTTCAATGATACACTGCATATTACGTTATATTATAAGGTATTTTCAATGATACACAGAATATTACGTTATATTATAAGGTATTTTCAATGATAAACTACTATATATTACAAGGTATTTTCAATGATACACTGCATATTACGTTATATTATAAGGTATTTTCAATGATACACCGCATATTACGTTATATTATAATGTATTTTCAATGATACACTGCATATTACGTTATATTATAAGGTATTTTCAATGATACACTGCATATTACGTCATATTATAAGGTATTTTCAATGATACACTGCATATTACGTTATATTATAAGGTATTTTCAATGATACACAGAATATTACGTTTTATAATAAGGTATTTTCAATGATAAACTACTAAATATTATAAGGTATTTCCAATGATACACTGCATATTACGTTATATTATAAGGTATTTTCAATGATACACTGCATATTACGTTATATTATAAGGTATTTTCAATGATACACTGCATATTACGTTATATTATATGGTATTTTCAATGATACACAGAATATTACGTTATATTATAAGGTATTTTCAATGATAAACTACTATATATTATAAGGTATTTTCAATGATACACTGCATATTACGTTATATTATAAGGTATTTTCAATGATACACTGCATATTACGTTATATTATATGGTATTTTCAATGATACACAGAATATTACGTTATATTATAAGGTATTTTCAATGATAAACTACTATATATTATAAGGTATTTTCAATGATACACTGCATATTACGTTATATTATAAGGTATTTTCAATGATACACTGCATATTACGTTATATTATAAGGTATATTCAATGATACACTGCATATTACGTTATATTATAAGGTATTTTCAATGATACACTGTATATTACGCTATATTATAAGGTATTTTCAATGATACACTGCATATTACGTTATATTATAAGGTATTTTCAATGATACACAGAATGTTACGTTATATTATAAGGTATTTTCAATGATAAACTACTATATATTATAAGGTATTTTCAATGATACAGTGCATATTATGTTATATTACAAGGTATTTTCAATCATACACTGCATAATACGTTATATTATAAGGTATTTTCATTGATACACTGCATATTACGTTATATTATAAGGTATTTTCAATGATACACTACAAATTACGATATATTATAAGGTATTTTCAATGATACACTGTATATTACGTTATATTATAATGTATTTTCAATGATACACTGCATATTACGTTATATTATAAGGTATTTTCAATGATACACTGCATATTACGTTATATTATAAGGTATTTTCAATGATACACTGCATATTACGTTATATTATAAGGTATTTTCATTGATACACTACAAATTACCATATATTATAAGGTATTTTCAATGATACACAGCATATTACCTTATATTATAAGGTATTTTCAATGATACACTGCATATTACGTTATATTATAAGGTATTTTCAATGATAAACTACTATATATTATAAGGTATTTTCAATGATACACTACAAATTACGATATATTATAAGGTATTTTCAATGATACACTGCATATTACTTTATATTATAAGGTATTTTCATTGATACACTACAAATTACGTTATATTATAAGGTATTTTCAATGATACACTGCATATTACGGTTATATTATAAGGTATTTTCAATGATACACTGCATATTACGTTATATTACAAGGTATTTTCAATGATACACAGAATATTACGTTATATTATAAGGTATTTTCAATGATAAACTACTATATATTACAAGGTATTTTCAATGATACACTGCATATTACGTTATATTATAAGGTATTTTCAATGATACACCGCATATTACGTTATATTATAATGTATTTTCAATGATACACTGCATATTACGTTATATTATAAGGTATTTTCAATGATACACTGCATATTACGTTTTATTATAAGGTATTCTCAATGATACACTGCATATTACGATTTATTATAAGGTATTTTCAATGATACACTGCATATTACGTCATATTATAAGGTATTTTCAATGATACACTGCATATTACGTTATATTATAAGGTATTTTCAATGATACACAGAATATTACGTTTTATAATAAGGTATTTTCAATGATAAACTACTAAATATTATAAGGTATTTCCAATGATACACTGCATATTACGTTATATTATAAGGTATTTTCAATGATACACTGCATATTACGTTATATTATAAGCTATTTTCAATGATACACTGCATATTACGTTATATTATATGGTATTTTCAATGATACACAGAATATTACGTTATATTATAAGGTATTTTCAATGATAAACTACTATATATTATAAGGTATTTTCAATGATACACTGCATATTACGTTATATTATAAGGTATTTTCAATGATACACTGCATATTACGTTATATTATAAGGTATTTTGAATGATACACTGCATATTACGTTATATTATAAGGTATTTTCATTGATAGACTAGAATTACCATATATTCTAAGGTATTTTCAATGATACACTGCATATTACGTTAAATTATAAGGTATTTTCAATGATACACTGCATATTACGTTTTATTATAAGGTATTTTCGATGATACACTGCATATTACGTTATATTATTAGGTATTTTCAATGATACACTACAAATTACCATATATTATAAGGTATCTTCAATGATACACAGCATATTACGTTTTATTATAAGGTATTTTCAATGATACAATGCATATTACGTTTTATTATAAGGTATTTCCAATGATACACTGCATATTACGTTATATTATAAGGTATTTTCAATGATACACTGCATATTACGTCATATTATAAGGTATTTCCAATGATACTCTGCATATTACGTCATATTATAAGGTATTTTCAATGATACACTGCATATTACGTTATATTATAAGGTATTTTCAATGATACACAGAATATTACGTTTTATAATAAGGTATTTTCAATGATAAACTACTAAATATTATAAGGTATTTCCAATGATACACTGCATATTACGTTATATTATAAGGTATTTTCAATGATACACTGCATATTACGTCATATTATAAGGTATTTTCAATGATACACTGCATATTACGTTATATTATAAGGTATTTTCAATGATACACTGCATATTACGTTATATTATAAGGTATTTTCAATGATAGACTGCATATTACATTATATTATAAGGTATTTTCAATGATAGACTGCATATTACGTTATATTATAAGGTAGTTTCAATGATACAGTGCATATTACGTTATATTATGAGGTATTTTCAATGATAGACTGCATATTAGGTTATATTACAAGGTATTTTCAATGATAGACTGCAAATATTACGTTATATTATAAGGTATTTTCAATGATACACTGCATATTTCGTTATATTATGAGGTATTTTCAATGATACACTGCATATTACGTTATATTATGAGGTATTTTTCATGATAGACTGCATACTACGTTATATTATAAGGTATTTTCAATGATACACTGAATATTACACTACATTATAAGGTATTTTCAATGATAGACTGCATATTACGTTATATTATAAGGTATTTTCAATGATACACTAAAAAATTAAGATATATTATAAGGTATTTCCAATGATACTCTGCATATTACGTTATATTATAAGGTATTTTCAATGATACACTGCATATTACGTTATATTATAAGGTATTTTCATTGATAGACTAGAATTACCATATATTCTAAGGTATTTTCAATGATACACTGCATATTACGTTATATGAGAATGTATTTTCATTGATACACTACAAATTACGATATATTATAAGGTATTTTCAATGATACCCTGCATATTACGTTATATTATAAGGTATTTTCAATGATACACTGCATATTACGTTATATTATAAGGTATTTTCAATGAAGCACTGCATATTACGTTATACTATCAGGTATTGTCAATGATACACTACAAATTACGATATATTATAAGGTATTTTCAATGATACACTGCATATTACGTTATATTATATGGTATTTTCAATGATACACTGCATATTACGTTATATTATAAGGCATTTTCAATGATACACTGCATATTACGTTATATTATAAGGTATTTTCATTGATAGACTAGAATTACCATATATTCTAAGGTATTTTCAATGATACACTGCATATTACGTTATATGAGAATGTATTTTCATTGATACACTACAAATTACGATATATTATAAGGTATTTTCAATGATACACTGCATATTACGTTATATTATTAGGTATTTTCAATGATAGACTGCATATCTCGTTATATTATAAGGTATTTTCAATGATACACTGCATATCACGTTATATTATAAGGTATTTTCAATGATACACTGCATATTACATTATTTTATAAGGTATTTTTCATGATAGACTGCATACTACGTTATATTATAAGGTATTTTCAATGATACACTGCTTATTATGTTATATTATGAGGTATTTTCAATGATAGACTGCATATTACATTATATTATTAGGTATTTTCAATGATAGACTGCATATTACGTTATATTATATGGTATTTTCAATGATACCGTGCATATTACGTTATATTATAAGGTATTTTCATTGATACACTGCATATTAAGTTATATTATAAGGTATTTTCAATGATAGACTGCAAATATTACGTTATATTATAAGGTATTTTCAATGATACACTGCATATTACGTTATATTATGAGGTATTTTCAATGGTAGACTGCATATTACGTTATATTATAAGGTATTTTCAATGATACACTGCATATTACGTTATATTATAAGGTATTTTCATTGATACACTGCATATTAAGTTATATTATAAGGTATTTTCAATGATAGACTGCAAATATTACGTTATATTATAAGGTATTTTCAATGATACACTGCATATTACGTTATATTATGAGGTATTTTCAATGGTAGACTGCATATTACGTTATATTATAAGGTATTTTCAATGATACACTGCATATTACGTTATATTATAAGGTATTTTCAATGATAGACTGGATATTACATTATATTATAAGGTATTTTCAATGATAGACTGCATATTACGTTATATTATATGGTATTTTCAATGATACACTGCATATTACGTTATATTATAAGGCATTTTCAATGATACACTGCATATTACGTTATATTATAAGGTATTTTCATTGATAGACTAGAATTACCATATATTCTAAGGTATTTTCAATGATACACTGCATATTACGTTATATGAGAATGTATTTTCATTGATACACTACAAATTACGATATATTATAAGGTATTTTCAATGATACACTGCATATTACGTTATATTATTAGGTATTTTCAATGATAGACTGCATATCTCGTTATATTATAAGGTATTTTCAATGATACACTGCATATCACGTTATATTATAAGGTATTTTCAATGATACACTGCATATTACGTTATATTATGAGGTATTTTCAATGGTAGACTGCATATCACGTTCTATTATAAGGTATTTTCAATGATAAACTACTATATATTATAAGGTATTTTCAATGATACACTACAAATTACGATATATTATAAGGTATTTTCAATGATACACTGCATATTACGTTATATTATAAGGTAGTTTCATTGATAGACTAGAATTACCATATATTCTAAGGTATTTTCAATGATACACTGCATATTACGTTATATTATAAGGTATTTTCAATGATACACAGAATATTACGTTATATTATAAGGTATTTTCAATGATAAACTACTATATATTATAAGGTATTTTCAAAGATCCACTACAAATTACGATATATTATAAGGTATTTTCAATGATACACTGCATATTACGTTATATTATAAGGTATTTTCAATGATACACTGCTTATTATGTTATATTATGAGGTATTTTCAATGATACACTACAAATTACGATATATTATAAGGTATTTTCAATGATACACTACAAATTACGATATATTATAAGGTATTTTCAATGATACACTGCATATTACGTTATATTATAAGGTATTTTCAATGATACACTGCATATTACGTTATATTATAAGGTATTTTCAATGATACCCAGAATGTTACGTTATATTATAAGGTATTTTCAATGATAAACTACTATATATTATAAGGTATTTTCAATGATACACTGCATATTATGTTATATTACAAAGTATTTTCAATCATACACTGCATAATACGTTATATTATAAGGTATTTTCATTGATACACTGCATATTACGTTATATTATAAGGTATTTTCAATGATACACTACAAATTACGATATATTATAAGGTATTTTCAATGATACACTGCATATTACGTTATATTATAATGTATTTTCAATGATACACTGCATATTACGTTATATTATAAGGTATTTTCAATGATACACTGCATATTACGATATATTATAAGGTATTTTCAATGATACACTTTATATTACTTTATATTATAAGGTATTTTCATTGATACACTACAAATTACGTTATATTATAAGGTATTTTCAATGATACACTGCATATTACGTTATATTATAAGGTATCTTCAATGATACACTGCATATTACGTTTTATTATAAGGTATTTTCAATGATACACTGCATATTATGTTATATTATAAGGTATTTTCATTGATACACTACAAATTACCATATATTATAAGGTATTTTCAATGATACACTAAAAAATTTCGATATATTATAAGGTATTTCCAATGATACACTGCATATTACCATATATTATAAGGTATTTTCAATGATACACTACAAATTACGATATATTATAAGGTATTTTCACTGATACACTGCATATTACGTTATATTATAAGGTATTTTCATTGATAGACTAGAATTACCATATATTATAAGGTATTTTCATTGATAGACTAGAATTACCATATATTCTAAGGTATTTTCATTGATAGACTAGAATTACCATATATTCTAAGGTATTTTCAATGATACACTGCATATTACGTTATATTATAAGGTATTTTCAATGATAAACTGCATATTACGTTATATTATAAGGTATTTTCAATGATACACTGCATATTACGTTATATTATACGGTATTTTCATTGATACACTACAAATTGCGATATATTATAAGGTATTTTCAATGATTCACTACAAATTACGATATATTATAAGATATTTTCAATGATAAACTACTATATATTATAAGGTATTTTCAATGATACACTACAAATTACGATATATTATAAGGTATTTTCACTGATACACTGCATATTACGTTATATTATAAGGTATTTTCAATGATACACTGCATATTACGTTATATTATAAGGTATTTTCAATGATACAATGCATATTACGTTATATTATACGGTATTTTCATTGATACACTACAAATTGCGATATATTATAAGGTATTTTCAATGATACACTGCATATTACGTTATATTATAAGGTATTTTCAATGATACACTGCATATTACGTTATATTATAAGGTATTTTCAATGATACACTGCATATTACCATATATTATAAGGTATTTTCATTGATACACTACAAATTACCATATATTATAAGGTATTTTCAATGATACACAGCATATTACCTTATATTATAAGGTATTTTCAATGATACACAGAATATTGCGTTATATTATAAGGTATTTTCAATGATAAACTACTATATATTACAAGGTATTTTCAATGATACACTACAAATTACCATATATTCTAAGGTATTTTCAATGATACACTGCATATTACGTTATATTATAAGGTATCTTCAATGATACACTGCATATTACGTTTTATTATAAGGTATTTTCAATGATACACTGCATATTACGTTATATTATAAGGTATTTTCAATGATACACTGCATATTACGTTATATTATAAGGTATTTTCAATGATACACTGCATATTACGGTTATATTATAAGGTATTTTCAATGATACACTGCATATTACGTTATATTACAAGGTATTTTCAATGATACACTGCATATTACGTTTTATTATAAGGTATTTTCAATGATACACTGCATATTACGTTTTATTATAAGGTATTTTGAATGATACACTACAAATTACGATTTATTATAAGGTATTTTCAATGATACACTGCATATTACTTTATATTATAAGGTATTTTCATTGATACACTGCATATTACGTTATATTATAAGGTATTTTCAATGATACACAGAATATTACGTTTTATAATAAGGTATTTTCAATGATAAACTACTAAATATTATAAGGTATTTCCAATGATACACTGCATATTACGTTATATTATAAGGTATTTTCAATGATACACTGCATATTACGTTATATTATAAGGTATTTTCAATGATACACTGCATATTACGTTATATTATATGGTATTTTCAATGATACACAGAATATTACGTTATATTATAAGGTATTTTCAATGATAAACTACTATATATTATAAGGTATTTTCAATGATACACTGCATATTACGTTATATTATAAGGTATTTTCAATGATACACTGCATATTACGGTTATATTATAAGGTATTTTCAATGATACACTGCATATTACGTTATATTACAAGGTATTTTCAATGATACACAGAATATTACGTTATATTATAAGGTATTTTCAATGATAAACTACTATATATTACAAGGTATTTTCAATGATACACTGCATATTACGTTATATTATAAGGTATTTTCAATGATACACCGCATATTACGTTATATTATAATGTATTTTCAATGATACACTGCATATTACGTTATATTATAAGGTATTTTCAATGATACACTGCATATTACGTTTTATTATAAGGTATTCTCAATGATACACTGCATATTACGATTTATTATAAGGTATTTTCAATGATACACTGCATATTACGTCATATTATAAGGTATTTTCAATGATACACTGCATATTACGTTATATTATAAGGTATTTTCAATGATACACAGAATATTACGTTTTATAATAAGGTATTTTCAATGATAAACTACTAAATATTATAAGGTATTTCCAATGATACACTGCATATTACGTTATATTATAAGGTATTTTCAATGATACACTGCATATTACGTTATATTATAAGGTATTTTCAATGATACACTGCATATTACGTTATATTATATGGTATTTTCAATGATACACAGAATATTACGTTATATTTTAAGGTATTTTCAATGATAAACTACTATATATTATAAGGTATTTTCAATGATACACTGCATATTACGTTATATTATAAGGTATTTTCAATGATACACTGCATATTACGTTATATTATAAGGTATTTTGAATGATACACTGCATATTACGTTATATTATAAGGTATTTTCATTGATAGACTAGAATTACCATATATTCTAAGGTATTTTCAATGATACACTGCATATTACGTTAAATTATAAGGTATTTTCAATGATACACTGCATATTACCTTATATTATAAGGTATTTTCAATGATACACTGCATATTACGTTATATTATAAGGTATTTTCAATGATAAACTACTATATATTATAAGGTATTTTCAATGATACACTACAAATTACGATATATTATAAGGTATTTCCAATGATACACTGCATATTACGTTATATTATAAGGTATTTTCAATGATACACTGCATATTACGTCATATTATAAGGTATTTCCAATGATACTCTGCATATTACGTTATATTATAAGGTATTTTCATTGATAGCCTAGAATTACCATATATTCTAAGGTATTTCCAATGATACATTGCATATTACGTTATATTATAAGGTATTTTCAATGATACACTGCATATTACGTTATATTATAAGGTATTTTCAATGATACACTGCATATTACGTTATATTATAAGGTATTTTCAATGATAAACTACTATATATTATAAGGTATTTTCAATGATACACTGCATATTATGTTATATTATAAGGTATTTTCAATGATACACTGCATATCACGTTATATTATAAGGTATTTTCATTGATACACTGCATATTACGTTATATTATAAGGTATTTTCAATGATACACTACAAATTACGATATATTATAAGGTATTTTCAATGATACACTGCATATTACGTTATATTATAATGTATTTTCAATGATACACTGCATATTACGTTATATTATAATGTATTTTCAATGATACACTGCATATTACGTTATATTATAAGGTATTTTCAATGATACACTGCATATTACGTTTTATTATAAGGTATTTTCAATGATACACTGCATATTACGTTTTATTATAAGGTATTTTGAATGATACACTACAAATTACGATTTATTATAAGGTATTTTCAATGATACACTGCATATTACTTTATATTATAAGGTATTTTCATTGATACACTGCATATTACGTTATATTATAAGGTATTTTCAATGATACACAGAATATTACGTTTTATAATAAGGTATTTTCAATGATAAACTACTAAATATTATAAGGTATTTCCAATGATACACTGCATATTACGTTATATTATAAGGTATTTTCAATGATACACTGCATATTACGTTATATTATAAGGTATTTTCAATGATACACTGCATATTACGTTATATTATATGGTATTTTCAATGATACACTGCATATTACGTTATATTATAAGGTATTTTCAATGATACACTGCATATTACGTTATATTATAAGATATTTTGAATGATACACTGCATATTACGTTATATTATAAGGTATTTTCATTGATAGACTAGAATTACCATATATTCTAAGGTATTTTCAATGATACACTGCATATTACGTTAAATTATAAGGTATTTTCAATGATACACTGCATATTACGTTTTATTATAAGGTATTTTCGATGATACACTGCATATTACGTTATATTATAAGGTATTTTCAATGATACACTACAAATTACCATATATTATAAGGTATCTTCAATGATACACAGCATATTACGTTTTATTATAAGGTATTTTCAATGATACACTGCATATTACGTTTTATTATAAGGTATTTCCAATGATACACTGCATATTACGTTATATTATAAGGTATTTTCAATGATACACTGCATATTACGTCATATTATAAGGTATTTCCAATGATACTCTGCATATTACGTTATATTATAAGGTATTTTCATTGATAGCCTAGAATTACCATATATTCTAAGGTATTTCCAATGATACATTGCATATTACGTTATATTATAAGGTATTTTCAATGATACACTGCATATTACGTTATATTATAAGGTATTTTCAATGATACACTGCATATTACGTTATATTATAATGAATTTTCAATGATAAACTACTATATATTATAAGGTATTTTCAATGATACACTACAAATTACGATATATTATAAGGTATTTTCAATGATACACTGCATATTACTTTATATTATAAGGTATTTTCATTGATACACTACAAATTACGATATATTATAAGGTATTTTCAATGATAAACTACTATATATTATAAGGTATTTTCAATGATACACTGCATATTACGTTATATTATAAGGTATTTTCAATGATACACTGCATATTACGTTATATTATAAGGTATTTTCAATGATACACTGCATATTACGTTATATTATAAGGTATTTTCAATGAAGCACTGCATATTACGTTATACTATCAGGTATTGTCAATGATACACTACAAATTACGATATATTATAAGGTATTTTCAATGATACACTGCATATTACGTTATATTATATGGTATTTTCAATGATACACTGCATATTACGTTATATTATAAGGCATTTTCAATGATACACTGCATATTACGTTATATTATAAGGTATTTTCATTGATAGACTAGAATTACCATATATTCTAAGGTATTTTCAATGATACACTGCATATTACGTTATATTATAAGGTATTTTCAATGATAGACTGCATATCTCGTTATATTATAAGGTATTTTCAATGATACACTGCATATTACGTTATATTATAAGGTATTTTCAATGATACACTGCATATTACATTATTTTATAAGGTATTTTTCATGATAGACTGCATACTACGTTATATTGTAAGGTATTTTCAATGATACACTGCTTATTATGTTATATTATGAGGTATTTTCAATGATAGACTGCATATTACATTATATTATAAGGTATTTTCAATGATAGACTGCATATTAAGTTATATTATAAGGTATTTTCAATGATAGACTGCAAATATTACGTTATATTATAAGGTATTTTCAATGATACACTGCATATTACGTTATATTATGAGGTATTTTCAATGGTAGACTGCATATCACGTTATATTATAAGGTATTTTCAATGATAAACTACTATATATTATAAGGTATTTTCAATGATACACTACAAATTACGATATATTATAAGGTATTTTCAATGATACACTGCATATTACGTTATATTATAAGGTAGTTTCATTGATAGACTAGAATTACCATATATTCTAAGGTATTTTCAATGATACACTGCATATTACGTTATATTATAAGGTATTTTCAATGATACACAGAATATTACGTTATATTATAACGTATTTTCAATGATAAACTACTATATATTATAAGGTATTTTCAATGATACACTACAAATTACGATATATTATAAGGTATTTTCAATGATACACTGCATATTACGTTATATTATAAGGTATTTTCAATGATACACTGCTTATTATGTTATATTATGAGGTATTTTCAATGATAGACTGCATATTACATTATATTATAAGGTATTTTCAATGATAGACTGCATATTACGTTATATTATAAGGTATTTTCAATGATACCGTGCATATTACGTTATATTATAAGGTATTTTCAATGATACACTGCATATTACGTTATATTATTAGGTATTTTCAATGATAGACTGCATATCTCGTTATATTATAAGGTATTTTCAATGATACACTGCATATCACGTTATATTATAAGGTATTTTCAATGATACACTGCATATTACATTATTTTATAAGGTATTTTCAATGATACACTGCATATTACGTTATATTATAAGGTATTTCCAATGATACTCTGCATATTACGTTATATTATAAGGTATTTTCATTGATAGCCTAGAATTACCATATATTCTAAGGTATTTCCAATGATACATTGCATATTACGTTATATTATAATGTATTTTCAATGATACACTGCATATTACGTTATATTATAAGGTATTTTCAATGATACACTGCATATTACGTTATATTATAAGGTATTTTCAATGATAAACTACTATATATTATAAGGTATTTTCAATGATACACTGCATATTATGTTATATTATAAGGTATTTTCAATGATACACTGCATATCACGTTATATTATAAGGTATTTTCATTGATACACTGCATATTACGTTATATTATAAGGTATTTTCAATGATACACTACAAATTACGATATATTATAAGGTATTTTCAATGATACACTGCATATTACGTTATATTATAATGTATTTTCAATGATACACTGCATATTACGTTATATTATAATGTATTTTCAATGATACACTGCATATTACGTTATATTATAAGGTATTTTCAATGATACACTGCATATTACGTTTTATTATAAGGTATTTTCAATGATACACTGCATATTACGTTTTATTATAAGGTATTTTGAATGATACACTACAAATTACGATTTATTATAAGGTATTTTCAATGATACACTGCATATTACTTTATATTATAAGGTATTTTCATTGATACACTGCATATTACGTTATATTATAAGGTATTTTCAATGATACACAGAATATTACGTTTTATAATAAGGTATTTTCAATGATAAACTACTAAATATTATAAGGTATGTCCAATGATACACTGCATATTACGTTATATTATAAGGTATTTTCAATGATACACTGCATATTACGTTATATTATAAGGTATTTTCAATGATACACTGCATATTACGTTATATTATATGGTATTTTCAATGATACACTGCATATTACGTTATATTATAAGGTATTTTCAATGATACACTGCATATTACGTTATATTATAAGATATTTTGAATGATACACTGCATATTACGTTATATTATAAGGTATTTTCATTGATAGACTAGAATTACCATATATTATAATTTATTTTCAATGATACGCTGCATATTACGTTATATTATAAGGTATTTTCAATGATACACTGCATATTACGTTTTATTATAAGGTATTTTCGATGATACACTGCATATTACGTTATATTATTAGGTATTTTCAATGATACACTACAAATTACCATATATTATAAGGTATCTTCAATGATACACAGCATATTACGTTTTATTATAAGGTATTTTCAATGATACACTGCATATTACGTTTTATTATAAGGTATTTCCAATGATACACTGCATATTACGTTATATTATAAGGTATTTTCAATGATACACTGCATATTACGTCATATTATAAGGTATTTCCAATGATACTCTGCATATTACGTTATATTATAAGGTATTTTCATTGATAGCCTAGAATTACCATATATTCTAAGGTATTTCCAATGATACATTGCATATTACGTTATATTATAAGGTATTTTCAATGATACACTGCATATTACGTTATATTATAAGGTATTTTCAATGATACACTGCATATTACGTTATATTATAATGAATTTTCAATGATAAACTACTATATATTATAAGGTATTTTCAATGATACACTACAAATTACGATATATTATAAGGTATTTTCAATGATACACTGCATATTACTTTATATTATAAGGTATTTTCATTGATACACTACAAATTACGATATATTATAAGGTATTTTCAATGATAAACTACTATATATTATAAGGTATTTTCAATGATACACTGCATATTACGTTATATTATAAGGTATTTTCAATGATACACTGCATATTACGTTATATTATAAGGTATTTTCAATGATACACTGCATATTACGTTATATTATAAGGTATTTTCAATGAAGCACTGCATATTACGTTATACTATCAGGTATTGTCAATGATACACTACAAATTACGATATATTATAAGGTATTTTCAATGATACACTGCATATTACGTTATATTATATGGTATTTTCAATGATACACTGCATATTACGTTATATTATAAGGCATTTTCAATGATACACTGCATATTACGTTATATTATAAGGTATTTTCATTGATAGACTAGAATTACCATATATTCTAAGGTATTTTCAATGATACACTGCATATTACGTTATATTATTAGGTATTTTCAATGATAGACTGCATATCTCGTTATATTATAAGGTATTTTCAATGATACACTGCATATCACGTTATATTATAAGGTATTTTCAATGATACACTGCATATTACATTATTTTATAAGGTATTTTTCATGATAGACTGCATACTACGTTATATTGTAAGGTATTTTCAATGATACACTGCTTATTATGTTATATTATGAGGTATTTTCAATGATAGACTGCATATTACATTATATTATAAGGTATTTTCAATGATAGACTGCATATTAAGTTATATTATAAGGTATTTTCAATGATAGACTGCAAATATTACGTTATATTATAAGGTATTTTCAATGATACACTGCATATTACGTTATATTATGAGGTATTTTCAATGGTAGACTGCATATCACGTTATATTATAAGGTATTTTCAATGATAAACTACTATATATTATAAGGTATTTTCAATGATACACTACAAATTACGATATATTATAAGGTATTTTCAATGATACACTGCATATTACGTTATATTATAAGGTAGTTTCATTGATAGACTAGAATTACCATATATTCTAAGGTATTTTCAATGATACACTGCATATTACGTTATATTATAAGGTATTTTCAATGATACACAGAATATTACGTTATATTATAACGTATTTTCAATGATAAACTACTATATATTATAAGGTATTTTCAATGATCCACTACAAATTACGATATATTATAAGGTATTTTCAATGATACACTGCATATTACGTTATATTATAAGGTATTTTCAATGATACACTGCTTATTATGTTATATTATGAGGTATTTTCAATGATAGACTGCATATTACATTATATTATAAGGTATTTTCAATGATAGACTGCATATTACGTTATATTATAAGGTATTTTCAATGATACCGTGCATATTACGTTATATTATAAGGTATTTTCAATGATACACTGCATATTACGTTATATTATTAGGTATTTTCAATGATAGACTGCATATCTCGTTATATTATAAGGTATTTTCAATGATACACTGCATATCACGTTATATTATAAGGTATTTTCAATGATACACTGCATATTACATTATTTTATAAGGTATTTTCAATGATACACTGCATATTACGTTATATTATAAGGTATTTTCATTGATACACTACAAATTACCATATATTATAAGGTATTTTCAATGATACACTACAAATTACGATATATTATAAGGTATTTTCAATGATACACTGCATATTACGTTATATTATAAGGTATTTTCAATGATACACTGCATATTACGTTATATTATAAGGTATTTTCAATGATACACTGCATATTACGTTATATTATAAGGTATTTTCAATGAAGCACTGCATATTACGTTATACTATCAGGTATTGTCAATGATACACTACAAATTACGATATATTATAAGGTATTTTCAATGATACACTGCATATTACGTTATATTATATGGTATTTTCAATGATACACTGCATATTACGTTATATTATAAGGCATTTTCAATGATACACTGCATATTACGTTATATTATAAGGTATTTTCATTGATAGACTAGAATTACCATATATTCTAAGGTATTTTCAATGATACACTGCATATTACGTTATATTATTAGGTATTTTCAATGATAGACTGCATATCTCGTTATATTATAAGGTATTTTCAATGATACACTGCATATCACGTTATATTATAAGGTATTTTCAATGATACACTGCATATTACATTATTTTATAAGGTATTTTTCATGATAGACTGCATACTACGTTATATTATAAGGTATTTTCAATGATACACTGCTTATTATGTTATATTATGAGGTATTTTCAATGATAGACTGCATATTACATTATATTATAAGGTATTTTCAATGATAGACTGCATATTAAGTTATATTATAAGGTATTTTCAATGATAGACTGCAAATATTACATTATATTATAAGGTATTTTCAATTATACACTGCATATTACGTTATATTATGAGGTATTTTCAATGGTAGACTGCATATCACGTTATATTATAAGGTATTTTCAATGATAAACTACTATATATTATAAGGTATTTTCAATGATACACTACAAATTACGATATATTATAAGGTATTTTCAATGATACACTGCATATTACGTTATATTATAAGGTAGTTTCATTGATAGACTAGAATTACCATATATTCTAAGGTATTTTCAATGATACACTGCATATTACGTTATATTATAAGGTATTTTCAATGATACACAGAATATTACGTTATATTATAACGTATTTTCAATGATAAACTACTATATATTATAAGGTATTTTCAATGATCCTCTACAAATTACGATATATTATAAGGTATTTTCAATGATACACTGCATATTACGTTATATTATAAGGTATTTTCAATGATACACTGCTTATTATGTTATATTATGAGGTATTTTCAATGATAGACTGCATATTACATTATATTATAAGGTATTTTCAATGATAGACTGCATATTACGTTATATTATAAGGTATTTTGAATGATACCGTGCATATTACGTTATATTATAAGGTATTTTCATTGATACACTGCATATTAAGTTATATTATAAGGTATTTTCAATGATAGACTGCAAATATTACGTTATATTATAAGGTATTTTCATTGATAGACTAGAATTACCATATATTCTAAGGTATTTTCAATGATACACAGAATATTACGTTATATTATAATGTATTTTCAATGATACACTGCATATTACGTTATATTATAAGGTATTTTCAATGATGCACTGCATATTACGTTATATTATTAGGTATTTTCAATGATACACTAAAAAATTACTATATATTATAAGGTATTTCCAATGATACACTGCATATTACGTTATATTATAAGGTAGTTTCATTGATAGACTAGAATTACCATATATTCTAAGGTATTTTCAATGATACACTGCATATTACGTTATATTATAAGGTATTTTCAATGATACACAGAATATTACGTTATATTATAAGGTATTTTCAATGATAAACTACTATATATTATAAGGTATTTTCAATGATCCACTACAAATTACGATATATTATAAGGTATTTTCAATGATACACTGCATATTACGTTATATTATAAGGTATTTTCAATGATACACTACAAATTACCATATATTATAAGGTATTTTCAATGATACACTACAAATTAAGATTTATTATAAGGTATTTTCAATGATACACTGCATATTACGTTATATTATAAGGTATTTTCAATGATACAACGAATATTACGTTATATTATAATGAATTTTCAATGATAAACTACTATATATTATAAGGTATTTTCAATGATACACTACAAATTACGATATATTATAAGGTATTTTCAATGATACACTGCATATTACTTTATATTATAAGGTATTTTTCATGATAGACTGCATACTACGTTATATTATAAGGTATTTTCAATGATACACTGAATATTACACTACATTATAAGGTATATTCAATGATAGACTGCATATTACGTTATATTATAAGGTATTTTCAATGATACACTGCATATCACGATATATTATAAGGTATTTTCAATGATACACTGTTTATTATGTTATATTATGAGGTATTTTCAATGATAGACTGCATATTACATTATATTATAAGGTATTTTCAATGATAGACTGCATATTACGTTATATTATAAGGTATTTTCAATGATACCGTGCATATTACGTTATATTATAAGGTATTTTCATTGATACACTGCATATTAAGTTATATTATAAGGTATTTTCAATGATAAACTACTATATATTATAAGGTATTTTCAATGATACACTACAAATTACGATATATTATAAGGTATTTTCAATGATACACTGCATATTACGTTATATTATAAGGTAGTTTCATTGATAGACTAGAATTACCATATATTCTAAGGTATTTTCAATGATACACTGCATATTACGTTATATTATAAGGTATTTTCAATGATACACAGAATATTACGTTATATTATAAGGTATTTTCAATGATACACTGAATATTACATTACATTATAAGGTATTTTCAATGATACACTGCATATTACGTTATATTATAAGGTATTTTCAATGATAGACTGCATATTACATTATATTATAAGGTATTTTCAATGATAGACTGCATATTACGTTATATTATGAGGTATTTTCAATGATACACTGCATATTACGTTATATTATCAGGTATTTTCAATGATACTCTGCATATTACATTATATTATAAGGTATTTTCAATGATAGACTGCATATTACGTTATATTGTGAGGTATTTTCAATGATAGACTGCATATTACGTTATATTATAAAGTATTTTCAATGAATTACTGCATATTACGTTATATTATAAGGTATTTTCAATGATACACTGCATATTACGTTATATTATAAGGTATTTTCAATGATAGACTGCATATTACATTATATTATAAGGTATTTTCAATGATAGACTGCATATTACGTTATATTATAAGGTATTTTCAATGATACACTGCATATCACGTTATATTATAAGGTATTTTCAATGATACACTGCATATCACGTTATATTATAAGGTATTTTCAATGATACACTGCTTATTATGTTATATTATGAGGTATTTTCAATGATAGACTGCATATTACATTATATTCTAAGGTATTTTCAATGATAGACTGCATATTACGTTATATTATAAGGTATTTTCAATGATACCGTGCATATTACGTTATATTATAAGGTATTTTCATTGATACACTGCATATTAAGTTATATTATAAGGTATTTTCAATGATAGACTGCAAATATTACGTTATATTATAAGGTATTTTCATTGATAGACTAGAATTACCATATATTCTAAGGTATTTTCAATGATACACAGAATATTACGTTATATTATAAGGTATTTTCATTGATACACTACAAATTACGATATATTATAAATTATTTTCAATGATACACTGCATATTACGTTATATTATAAGGTATTTTCAATGATACACTGCATATTACGTTATATTATAAGGTATTTTCAATGATGCACTGCATATTACGTTATATTATTAGGTATTTTCAATGATACACTAAAAAATTACTATATATTATAAGGTATTTCCAATGATACACTGCATATTACGTTATATTATAAGGTATTTTCAATGATACACTGCATATTACCTTATATTATAATGTATTTTCATTGATAGACTAGAATTACCATATATTCTACGGTATTTTCAATGATACACCGCATATTACGTTATATTATAAGGTATTTTCAATGATACAATGCATATTACGTTATATTATAAGGTATTTTCAATGATACACTGCATATTACGTTATATTATAAGGTATTTTCAATGATAAACTACTATATATTATAAGGTATTTTCAATGATACACTACAAATTACGATATATTATAAGGTATTTTCAATGATACACTGCATATCACGTTATATTATAAGGTATTTTCAATGATACACTGCTTATTATGTTATATTATGAGGTATTTTCAATGATAGACTGCATATTACATTATATTCTAAGGTATTTTCAATGATAGACTGCATATTACGTTATATTATAAGGTATTTTCAATGATACCGTGCATATTACGTTATATTATAAGGTATTTTCATTGATACACTGCATATTAAGTTATATTATAAGGTATTTTCAATGATAGACTTCAAATATTACGTTATATTATAAGGTATTTTCAATGATACACTGCATATTTCGTTATATTATGAGGTATTTTCAATGGTAGACTGCATATTACGTTATATTATAAGGTATTTTCAATGATACACTGCTTATTATGTTATATTATGAGGTATTTTCAATGATAGACTGCATATTACATTATATTATAAGGTATTTTCAATGATAGACTGCATATTACGTTATATTATAAGGTATTTTGAATGATACCGTGCATATTACGTTATATTATAAGGTATTTTCATTGATACACTGCATATTAAGTTATATTATAAGGTATTTTCAATGATAGACTGCAAATATTACGTTATATTATAAGGTATTTTCATTGATAGACTAGAATTACCATATATTCTAAGGTATTTTCAATGATACACAGAATATTACGTTATATTATAAGGTATTTTCAATGATACACTGCATATCACGTTATATTATAAGGTATTTTCAATGATACACTGCATATCACGTTATATTATAAGGTATTTTCAATGATACACTGCTTATTATGTTATATTATGAGGTATTTTCAATGATAGACTGCATATTACATTATATTATAAGGTATTTTCAATGATAGACTGCATATTACGTTATATTATAAGGTATTTTCAATGATACAGTGCATATTACGTTATATTATAAGGTATTTTCATTGATACACTGCATATTAAGTTATATTATAAGGTATTTTCAATGATAGACTGCAAATATTACGTTATATTATAAGGTATTTTCAATGATACACTGCATATTACGTTATATTATAAGGTATTTTCAATGATAAACTACTATATATTACAAGGTATTTTCCATGATACACTACAAATTACCATATATTCTAAGGTATGTTCAATGATAAACTACTATATATTATAAGGTATTTTCAATGATACACTGCATATTACGTTATATTATAAGGTATTTCCAATGATACTATGCATATTACGTTATATTATAAGGTATTTTCATTGATACACTACAAATTACGATATATTATAAATTATTTTCAATGATACACTGCATATTACGTTATATTATAAGGTATTATCAATGATACACTGCATATTACGTTATATTATAAGGTATTTTCAATGATGCACTGCATATTACGTTATATTATTAGGTATTTTCAATGATACACTAAAAAATTACTATATATTATAAGGTATTTCCAATGATACACTGCATATTACGTTATATTATAAGGTATTTTCAATGATACAATGCATATTACGTTATATTATAAGGTATTTTCAATGATACACTGCATATTACGTTATATTATAAGGTATTTTCAATGATAAACTACTATATATTATAAGGTATTTTCAATGATACACTACAAATTACGATATATTATAAGGTATTTTCAATGATACACTGCATATCACGTTATATTATAAGGTATTTTCAATGATACACTGCTTATTATGTTATATTATGAGGTATTTTCAATGATAGACTGCATATTACATTATATTCTAAGGTATTTTCAATGATAGACTGCATATTACGTTATATTATAAGGTATTTTCAATGATACCGTGCATATTACGTTATATTATAAGGTATTTTCATTGATACACTGCATATTAAGTTATATTATAATGTATTTTCAATGATAGACTTCAAATATTACGTTATATTATAAGGTATTTTCAATGATACACTGCATATTTCGTTATATTATGAGGTATTTTCAATGGTAGACTGCATATTACGTTATATTATAAGGTATTTTCAATGATACACTGCTTATTATGTTATATTATGAGGTATTTTCAATGATAGACTGCATATTACATTATATTATAAGGTATTTTCAATGATAGACTGCATATTACGTTATATTATAAGGTATTTTCATTGATACACTACAAATTACGATATATTATAAATTATTTTCAATGATACACTGCATATTACGTTATATTATAAGGTATTTTCAATGATACACTGCATATTACGTTATATTATAAGGTATTTTCAATGATGCACTGCATATTACGTTATATTATTAGGTATTTTCAATGATACACTAAAAAATTACTATATATTATAAGGTATTTCCAATGATACACTGCATATTACGTTATATTATAAGGTATTTTCAATGATACACTGCATATTACCTTATATTATAATGTATTTTCATTGATAGACTAGAATTACCATATATTCTACGGTATTTTCAATGATACACCGCATATTACGTTATATTATAAGGTATTTTCAATGATACAATGCATATTACGTTATATTATAAGGTATTTTCAATGATACACTGCATATTACGTTATATTATAAGGTATTTTCAATGATAAACTACTATATATTATAAGGTATTTTCAATGATACACTACAAATTACGATATATTACAAGGTATTTTCAATGATACACTGCATATTACGTTTTATTATAAGGTATTTTCAATGATACATTGCATATTACGTTATATTATTAGTTATTTTCAATGATACACTAAAAAATTAAGATATATTATAAGATATTTCCAATGATACTCTGCATATTACGTTATATTATAAGGTATTTTCAATGATACACTGCATATTACGTTATATTATAAGGTATTTTCAATGAAGCACTGCATATTACGTTATATTATAAGGTATTTTCATTGATACACTACAAATTACCATATATTATAAGGTATTTCCAATGATACACTGCATATTACGTTATATTATAAGGTATTTTAAATGATACACTGCATATTACGTTATATTATAAAGTATTTTCAATGATACACGTCATATTACGTTATATTATAAGGTATTTTCAATGATACACTGCATATTACGTTATATTATAAGGTATTTTCAGTGATACACAGAATATTACGTTATATTATAAGGTATTTTCAATGATAAACTACTATATATTACAAGGTATTTTCAATGATACACTACAAATTACCATATATTCTAAGGTATTTTCAATGATACACTGCATATTACGTTTTATTATAAGGTATTTTCAATGATACACTGCATATTACGTTATATTATTAGGTATTTCCAATGATACACTAAAAAATTACGATATATTATAAGGTATTTCCAAGGATACTCTGCATATTACGTTATATTATAAGGAATTTTCAATGATACACTGCATATTACGTTATATTATAAGATATTTTCATTGATAGACTAGAATTACCATATATTCTAAGGTATTTTCAATGATACACAGAATATTACGTTATATTATAAGGTATTTTCAATGATAAACTACTATATATTACAAGGTATTTTCAATGATACACTGCATATTAAGTTATATTATAAGGTATTTTCAATGATACACAGCATATTACGTTATATTATAATGTATTTTCAATGATACACTGCATATTACGTTATATTATAAGGTATTTTCAATGATACACTGCATATTACGTTATATTATAAGGTATTTTCAATGATACACTGCATATTACGTTATATTATAAGGTATTTTCAATGATACACAGAATATTACGTTATATTATAAGGTATTTTCAATGATAAACTACTATATATTACAAGGTATTTTCAATGATACACTACAAATTACCATATATTCTAAGGTATTTTCAATGATAAACTACTATATATTATAAGGTATTTTCAATGATACACTGCATATTTCGTTATATTATAAGGTATTTCCAATGATACTCTGCATATTATGTTATATTATAACGTATTTTCATTGATACACTACAAATTACGATATATTATAAATTATTTTCAATGATACACTGCATATTACGTTATATTATAAGGTATTTTCAATGATACACTGCATATTACGTTATATTATAAGGTATTTTCAATGATGCACTGCATATTACGTTATATTATTAGGTATTTTCAATGATACACTAAAAAATTACTATATATTATAAGGTATTTCCAATGATACACTGCATATTACGTTATATTATAAGGTATTTTCAATGATACACTGCATATTACCTTATATTATAATGTATTTTCATTGATAGACTAGAATTACCATATATTCTACGGTATTTTCAATGATACACCGCATATTACGTTATATTATAAGGTATTTTAAATGATACACTGCATATTACGTTATATTATAAAGTATTTTCAATGATACACGTCATATTACGTTATATTATAAGGTATTTTCAATGATACACTGCATATTACGTTATATTATAAGGTATTTTCAGTGATACACAGAATATTACGTTATATTATAAGGTATTTTCAATGATAAACTACTATATATTACAAGGTATTTTCAATGATACACTACAAATTACCATATATTCTAAGGTATTTTCAATGATACACTGCATATTACGTTTTATTATAAGGTATTTTCAATGATACACTGCATATTACGTTATATTATTAGGTATTTCCAATGATACACTAAAAAATTACGATATATTATAAGGTATTTCCAAGGATACTCTGCATATTACGTTATATTATAAGGAATTTTCAATGATACACTGCATATTACGTTATATTATAAGATATTTTCATTGATAGACTAGAATTACCATATATTCTAAGGTATTTTCAATGATACACAGAATATTACGTTATATTATAAGGTATTTTCAATAATAAACTACTATATATTACAAGGTATTTTCAATGATACACTGCATATTACGTTATATTATAAGGTATTTTCAATGATACACCGCATATTACGTTATATTATAATGTATTTTCAATGATACACTGCATATTACGTTATATTATAGGGTATTTTCAATGATACACTGCATATTACGAAATATTATAAGGTATTTTCAATGATACACTGCATATTACGTTATATTATAAGGTATTTTCAATGATACACAGAATATTACGTTATATTATAAGGTATTTTCAATGATAAACTACTATATATTACAAGATATTTTCAATGATACACTGCATATTAAGTTATATTATAAGTTATTTTCAATGATACACCGCATATTACGTTATATTATAATGTATTTTCAATGATACACTGCATATTACGTTATATTATAAGGTATTTTGAATGATACCGTGCATATTACGTTATATTATAAGGTATTTTCATTGATACACTGCATATTAAGTTATATTATAAGGTATTTTCAATGATAGACTGCAAATATTACGTTATATTATAAGGTATTTTCATTGATAGACTAGAATTACCATATATTCTAAGGTATTTTCAATGATACACAGAATATTACGTTATATTATAAGGTATTTTCAATGATACACTGCATATCACGTTATATTATAAGGTATTTTCAATGATACACTGCATATCACGTTATATTATAAGGTATTTTCAATGATACACTGCTTATTATGTTATATTATGAGGTATTTTCAATGATAGACTGCATATTACATTATATTATAAGGTATTTTCAATGATAGACTGCATATTACGTTATATTATAAGGTATTTTCAATGATACAGTGCATATTACGTTATATTATAAGGTATTTTCATTGATACACTGCATATTAAGTTATATTATAAGGTATTTTCAATGATAGACTGCAAATATTACGTTATATTATAAGGTATTTTCAATGATACACTGCATATTACGTTATATTATAAGGTATTTTCAATGATAAACTACTATATATTACAAGGTATTTTCCATGATACACTACAAATTACCATATATTCTAAGGTATGTTCAATGATAAACTACTATATATTATAAGGTATTTTCAATGATACACTGCATATTACGTTATATTATAAGGTATTTCCAATGATACTATGCATATTACGTTATATTATAAGGTATTTTCATTGATACACTACAAATTACGTTATATTATAAGGTATTTTCAATGATACACTGCATATTACGTTATATTATAAGGTATTATCAATGATACACTGCATATTACGTTATATTATAAGGTATTTTCAATGATGCACTGCATATTACGTTATATTATTAGGTATTTTCAATGATACACTAAAAAATTACTATATATTATAAGGTATTTCCAATGATACACTGCATATTACGTTATATTATAAGGTATTTTCAATGATACAATGCATATTACGTTATATTATAAGGTATTTTCAATGATACACTGCATATTACGTTATATTATAAGGTATTTTCAATGATAAACTACTATATATTATAAGGTATTTTCAATGATACACTACAAATTACGATATATTATAAGGTATTTTCAATGATACACTGCATATCACGTTATATTATAAGGTATTTTCAATGATACACTGCTTATTATGTTATATTATGAGGTATTTTCAATGATACACCGCATATTACGTTATATTATAATGTATTTTCAATGATACACTGCATATTACGTTATATTATAAGGTATTTTCAATGATACACTGCATATTACGTTATATTATAAGGTATTTTCAATGATACACTGCATATTACGTTATATTATAAGGTATTTTCAATGATACACAGAATATTACGTTATATTATAAGGTATTTTCAATGATAAGCTACTATATATTACAAGGTATTTTCAATGATACACTACAAATTACCATATATTCTAAGGTATTTTCAATGATAAACTACTATATATTATAAGGTATTTTCAATGATACACTGCATATTTCGTTATATTATAAGGTATTTCCAATGATACTCTGCATATTATGTTATATTATAACGTATTTTCATTGATACACTACAAATTACGATATATTATAAATTATTTTCAATGATACACTGCATATTACGTTATATTATAAGGTATTTTCAATGATACACTGCATATTACGTTATATTATAAGGTATTTTCAATGATGCACTGCATATTACGTTATATTATTAGGTATTTTCAATGATACACTAAAAAATTACTATATATTATAAGGTATTTCCAATGATACACTGCATATTACGTTATATTATAAGGTATTTTCAATGATACACTGCATAGTACCTTATATTATAATGTATTTTCATTGATAGACTAGAATTACCATATATTCTACGGTATTTTCAATGATACACCGCATATTACGTTATATTATAAGGTATTTTCAATGATACAATGCATATTACGTTATATTATAAGGTATTTTCAATGATACACTGCATATTACGTTATATTATAAGGTATTTTCAATGATAAACTACTATATATTATAAGGTATTTTCAATGATACACTACAAATTACGATATATTACAAGGTATTTTCAATGATACACTGCATATTACGTTTTATTATAAGGTATTTTCAATGATACATTGCATATTACGTTATATTATTAGTTATTTTCAATGATACACTAAAAAATTAAGATATATTATAAGGTATTTCCAATGATACTCTGCATATTACGTTATATTATAAGGTATTTTCAATGATACACTGCATATTACGTTATATTATAAGGTATTTTCAATGAAGCACTGCATATTACGTTATACTATAAGGTATTTTCAATGATACACAGCATACTACGTTATATTATAAGGTATTTTCAATGATAAGGTACTATATATTATAAGGTATTTTCAATGATACACTACAAATTACGATATATTATAAGGTATTTTCAATGATACACTGCATATTACGTTATATTATAAAGTATTTTCAATGATACACGTCATATTACGTTATATTATAAGGTATTTTCAATGATACACTGCATATTACGTTATATTATAAGGTATTTTCAGTGATACACAGAATATTACGTTATATTATAAGGTATTTTCAATGATAAACTACTATATATTACAAGGTATTTTCAATGATACACTGCATATTAAGTTATATTATAAGGTATTTTCAATGATACACCGCATATTACGTTATATTATAATGTATTTTCAATGATACACTGCATATTACGTTATATTATAAGGTATTTTCAATGATACACTGCATATTACGTTATATTATAAGGTATTTTCAATGATACACTGCATATTACGTTATATTATAAGGTATTTTCAATGATACACTGCATATTACGTTATATTATAAGGTATTTTCAATGAAGCACTGCATATTACGTTATACTATAAGGTATTTTCAATGATACACAGCATACTACGTTATATTATAAGGTATTTTCAATGATAAGGTACTATATATTATAAGGTATTTTCAATGATACACTACAAATTACGATATATTATAAGGTATTTTCAATGATACACTGCATATTACTTTATATTATAAGGTATTTTCATTGATACACTACAAATTACGATATATTATAAATTATTTTTAATGATACACTGCATATTACGTTATTTTAAGGTATTTTCATTGATACACTACAAATTACCATATATTATAAGGTATTTCCAATGATACACTGCATATTACGTTATATTATAAGGTATTTTAAATGATACACTGCATATTACGTTATATTATAAAGTATTTTCAATGATACACGTCATATTACGTTATATTATAAGGTATTTTCAATGATACACTGCATATTACGTTATATTATAAGGTATTTTCAGTGATACACAGAATATTACGTTATATTATAAGGTATTTTCAATGATAAACTACTATATATTACAAGGTATTTTCAATGATACACTGCATATTAAGTTATATTATAAGGTATTTTCAATGATACACCGCATATTACGTTATATTATAATGTATTTTCAATGATACACTGCATATTACGTTATATTATAAGGTATTTTCAATGATACACTGCATATTACGTTATATTATAAGGTATTTTCAATGATACACTGCATATTACGTTATATTATAAGGTATTTTCAATGATACACAGAATATTACGTTATATTATAAGGTATTTTCAATGATAAGCTACTATATATTACAAGGTATTTTCAATGATACACTACAAATTACCATATATTCTAAGGTATTTTCAATGATAAACTACTATATATTATAAGGTATTTTCAATGATACACTGCATATTTCGTTATATTATAAGGTATTTCCAATGATACTCTGCATATTATGTTATATTATAACGTATTTTCATTGATACACTACAAATTACGATATATTATAAATTATTTTCAATGATACACTGCATATTACGTTATATTATAAGGTATTTTCAATGATACACTGCATATTACGTTATATTATAAGGTATTTTCAATGATGCACTGCATATTACGTTATATTATTAGGTATTTTCAATGATACACTAAAAAATTACTATATATTATAAGGTATTTCCAATGATACACTGCATATTACGTTATATTATAAGGTATTTTCAATGATACACTGCATATTACCTTATATTATAATGTATTTTCATTGATAGACTAGAATTACCATATATTCTACGGTATTTTCAATGATACACCGCATATTACGTTATATTATAAGGTATTTTAAATGATACACTGCATATTACGTTATATTATAAAGTATTTTCAATGATACACGTCATATTACGTTATATTATAAGGTATTTTCAATGATACACTGCATATTACGTTATATTATAAGGTATTTTCAGTGATACACAGAATATTACGTTATATTATAAGGTATTTTCAATGATAAACTACTATATATTACAAGGTATTTTCAATGATACACTACAAATTACCATATATTCTAAGGTATTTTCAATGATACACTGCATATTACGTTTTATTATAAGGTATTTTCAATGATACACTGCATATTACGTTATATTATTAGGTATTTCCAATGATACACTAAAAAATTACGATATATTATAAGGTATTTCCAAGGATACTCTGCATATTACGTTATATTATAAGGAATTTTCAATGATACACTGCATATTACGTTATATTATAAGATATTTTCATTGATAGACTAGAATTACCATATATTCTAAGGTATTTTCAATGATACACAGAATATTACGTTATATTATAAGGTATTTTCAATAATAAACTACTATATATTAGAAGGTATTTTCAATGATACACTGCATATTACGTTATATTATAAGGTATTTTCAATGATACACTGCATATTTCGTTATATTATGAGGTATTTTCAATGATACACTGCTTATTATGTTATATTATGAGGTATTTTCAATGATAGACTGCATATTACATTATATTATAAGGTATTTTCAATGATAGACTGCATATTACGTTATATTATAAGGTATTTTGAATGATACCGAGCATATTACGTTATATTATAAGGTATTTTCATTGATACACTGCATATTAAGTTATATTATAAGGTATTTTCAATGATAGACTGCAAATATTACGTTATATTATAAGGTATTTTCATTGATAGACTAGAATTACCATATATTCTAAGGTATTTTCAATGATACACAGAATATTACGTTATATTATAAGGTATTTTCAATGATACACTGCATATCACGTTATATTATAAGGTATTTTCAATGATACACTGCATATCACGTTATATTATAAGGTATTTTCAATGATACACTGCTTATTATGTTATATTATGAGGTATTTTCAATGATAGACTGCATATTACATTATATTATAAGGTATTTTCAATGATAGACTGCATATTACGTTATATTATAAGGTATTTTCAATGATACACTGCATATTACGTTATATTATGAGGTATTTTCAATGATAAACTACTATATATTACAAGGTATTTTCCATGATACACTACAAATTACCATATATTCTAAGGTATGTTCAATGATAAACTACTATATATTATAAGGTATTTCCAATGATACACTGCATATTACGTTATATTATAAGGTATTTTCAATGATACACTGCATATTACCTTATATTATAATGTATTTTCATTGATAGACTAGAATTACCATATATTCTACGGTATTTTCAATGATACACTGCATATTACGTTATATTATAAGGTATTTTCAATGATACACTGCATATTACGTTATATTATAAGGTATTTTCAATGATAGACTGCATATTACATTATATTATAAGGTATTTTCAATGATAGACTGCATATTACGTTATATTATAAGGTAGTTTCAATGATAGACTGCATATTACGTTATATTATAAGGTAGTTTCAATGATACAGTGCATATTACGTTATATTATGAGGTATTTTCAATGATAGACTGCATATTAAGTTATATTACAAGGTATTTTCAATGATAGACTGCAAATATTACGTTATATTATAAGGTATTTTCAATGATACACTGCATATTTCGTTATATTATGAGGTATTTTCAATGATACACTGCATATTACGTTATATTATGAGGTATTTTCAATGATAGACTGCATATCACGTTATATTATAAGGTATTTTCAATGATAAACTACTATATATTATAAGGTATTTTCAATGATAGACTGCATATTACTTTATATTATAAGGTATTTTCATTGATAGACTAGAATTACCATATATTCTGAGGTATTTTCAATGATACACAGAATATTACGTTATATTATAAGGTATTTTCAATGATACACTGCATATCACGTTATATTATAAGGTATTTTCAATGATACACTGCATATTACATTATTTTATAAGGTATTTTTCATGATAGACTGCATACTACGTTATATTATAAGGTATTTTCAATGATACACTGAATATTACGTTATATTATAAGGTATTTTCAATGATAAACTACTATATATTATATGGTATTTTCAATGATACACTACAAATTACGATATATTATAAGGTATTTTCAATGATACACTGCATATTACTTTATATTATAAGGTATTTTCATTGATACACTACAAATTACGATATATTACAAGGTATTTTCAATGATACACTGCATATTACGTTATATTATAAGGTATTTTCAATGATGCACTGCATATTACGTTATATTATTAGGTATTTTCAATGATACACTAAAAAATTACTATATATTATAAGGTATTTCCAATGATACACTGCATATTACGTTATATTATAAGGTATTATCAATGATACACTGCATATTACCTTATATTATAATGTATTTTCATTGATAGACTAGAATTACCATATATTCTACGGTATTTTCAATGATACACCGCATATTACGTTATATTATAAGGTATTTTCAATGATACACTGCATATTACGTTATATTATAAGGTATTTTCAATGATACACTGCATATTACGTTATATTATAAGGTATTTTCAATGATAGACTGCATATTACATTATATTATAAGGTATTTTCAATGATAGACTGCATATTACGTTATATTATAAGGTATTTTCAATGATACACCGCATATTACGTTATATTATAAGGTATTTTCAATGATACACTGCATATTACGTTATATTATAAGGTATTTTCAATGATACACTGCATATTACGTTATATTATAAGGTATTTTCATTGATGCACTGCATATTACGTTATATTATAAGGTATTTTCAATGATACACTGCATATTACGTTATATTATAAGGTATTTTCAATGATAGACTGCATATTACATTATATTATAAGGTATTTTCAATGATAGACTGCATATTACGTTATATTATGAGGTATTTTCAATGATAGACTGCATATCACGTTATATTATAAGGTATTTTCAATGATAAACTACTATATATTATAAGGTATTTTCAATGATAGACTGCATATTACGTTATATTATAAGGTATTTTCATTGATAGACTAGAATTACCATATATTCTAAGGTATTTTCAATGATACACAGAATATTACGTTATATTATAAGGTATTTTCAATGATACACTGCATATCACGTTATATTATAAGGTATTTTCAATGATACACTGCATATTACGTTATATTATAAGGTATTTTCAATGATACACTGCATATTACCTTATATTATAATGTATTTTCATTGATAGACTAGAATTACCATATATTCTACGGTATTTTCAATGATACACCGCATATTACGTTATATTATAAGGTATTTTCAATGATACACTGCATATTACGTTATATTATAAGGTATTTTCAATGATACACTGCATATTACGTTATATTATAAGGTATTTTCAATGATACACTGCATATTACGTTATATTATAAGGTATTTCCAATGATACTCTGCATATTACGTTATATTATAACGTATTTTCATTGATACACTACAAATTACGATATATTATAAATTATTTTCAATGATACACTGCATATTACGTTATATTATAAGGTATTTTCAATGATACACTGCATATTACGTTATATTATAAGGTATTTTCAATGATAGACTGCATATTACATTATATTATAAGGTATTTTCAATGATAGACTGCATATTACGTTATATTATAAGGTATTTTCAATGATACACCGCATATTACGTTATATTATAAGGTATTTTCAATGATACACTGCATATTACGTTATATTATAAGGTATTTTCAATGATACACTGCATATTACGTTATATTATAAGGTATTTTCATTGATGCACTGCATATTACGTTATATTATAAGGTATTTTCAATGATACACTGCATATTACGTTATATTATAAGGTATTTTCAATGATACACTGCATATTACGTTATATTATAAGGTATTTTCAATGATACACTGCATATTACGTTATATTATAAGGTATTTTCAATGATAGACTGCATATTACATTATATTATAAGGTATTTTCAATGATAGACTGCATATTACGTTATATTATAAGGTAGTTTCAATGATACAGTGCATATTACGTTATATTATGAGGTATTTTCAATGATAGACTGCATATTACGTTATATTATAAGGTATTTTCAATGATACACTGCATATCACGTTATATTATAAGGTATTTTCAATGATACACTGCTTATTATGTTATATTATGAGGTATTTTCAATGATAGACTGCATATCACGTTATATTATAAGGTATTTTCAATGATAAACTACTATATATTATAAGGTATTTCCAATGATACTATGCATATTACGTTATATTATAAGGTATTTTCATTGATACACTACAAATTACGATATATTATAAATTATTTTCAATGATACACTGCATATTACGTTATATTATAAGGTATTTTCAATGATACACTGCATATTACGTTATATTATAAGGTATTTTCAATGATGCACTGCATATTACGTTATATTATTAGGTATTTTCAATGATACACTAAAAAATTACTATATATTATAAGGTATTTCCAATGATACACTGCATATTACGTTATATTATAAGGTATTTTCAATGATACACTGCATATTACCTTATATTATAATGTATTTTCATTGATAGACTAGAATTACCACATATTCTAAGGTATTTTCAATGATACACTGCATATTACGTTATATTATAAGGTATTTTCAATGATACACTGCATATTACGTTATATTATAAGGTATTTTCAATGATACAATGCATATTACGTTATATTATAAGGTATTTTCAATAATACACAGAATATTACGTTATATTATAAGGTATTTTCCATGATAAACTACTATATATTACAATGTATTTTCAATGATACACTACAAATTACCATATATTCTAAGGTATTTTCAATGATACACTGCATATTACGTTATATTATAAGGTATCTTCAATGAAACACTGCATATTACGTTTTATTATAAGGTATTTTCAATGATACACTGCATATTACGTTATATTAATAGGTATTTTCAATGATACACTGCATATTACCTTATATTATAATGTATTTTCATTGATAGACTAGAATTACCATATATTCTACGGTATTTTCAATGATACACCGCATATTACGTTATATTATAAGGTATTTTCAATGATACACTGCATATTACGTTATATTATAAGGTATTTTCAATGATACACTGCATATTACGTTATATTATAAGGTATTTTCAATGATACACTGCATATTACGTTATATTATAAGGTATTTCCAATGATACTCTGCATATTACGTTATATTATAACGTATTTTCATTGATACACTACAAATTACGATATATTATAAATTATTTTCAATGATACACTGCATATTACGTTATATTATAAGGTATTTTCAATGATACACTGCATATTACCTTATATTATAATGTATTTTCATTGATAGACTAGAATTACCATATATTCTACGGTATTTTCAATGATACACCGCATATTACGTTATATTATAAGGTATTTTCAATGATACACTGCATATTACGTTATATTATAAGGTATTTTCAATGATACAGTGCATATTACGTTATATTATAAGGTATTTTCAATGATAGACTGCATATTACATTATATTATAAGGTATTTTCAATGATAGACTGCATATTACGTTATATTATAAGGTAGTTTCAATGATACAGTGCATATTACGTTATATTATGAGGTATTTTCAATGATAGACTGCATATTAGGTTATATTACAAGGTATTTTCAATGATAGACTGCAAATATTACGTTATATTATAAGGTATTTTCAATGATACACTGCATATTTCGTTATATTATGAGGTATTTTCAATGATACACTGCATATTACGTTATATTATGAGGTATTTTCAATGATAGACTGCATATCACGTTATATTATAAGGTATTTTCAATGATAAACTACTATATATTATAAGGTATTTTCAATGATAGACTGCATATTACGTTATATTATAAGGTATTTTCATTGATAGACTAGAATTACCATATATTCTAAGGTATTTTCAATGATACACTGCATATTACGTTATATTATAAGGTATTTCCAATGATACTCTGCATATTACGTTATACTATAAGGTATTTTCAATGATACACTACAAATTACGATATATTATAAGGTATTTTCAATGATACACTGCATATTACGTTATATTATAAGATATTTTCATTGATAGACTAGAATTACCATATATTCTAAGGTATTTTCAATGATACACTGCATATTACGTTATATCATAAGGTATTTTCAATGATACACTGCATATCACGTTATATTATAAGGTATTTTCAATGATACACTGCATATTACATTATTTTATAAGGTATTTTTCATGATAGACTGCATACTACGTTATATTATAAGGTATTTTCAATGATACACTGAATATTACACTACATTATAAGGTATTTTCAATGATAGACTGCATATTACGTTATATTATAAGGTATTTTCAATGATACACTGCATATTACGTTATATTATAAGGTATTTTCAATGATACACTGCATATTACGTTATATTATAAGGTATTTTCAATGATACACTGCATATTACGTTATACTATAAGGTATTTTCAATGATACACAGAATATTACGTTATATTATAAGGTATTTTCCATGATAAACTACTATATATTACAATGTATTTTCAATGATACACTGCATATCACGTTATATTATAAGGTATTTTCAATGATACACTGCTTATTATGTTATATTATGAGGTATTTTCAATGATAGACTGCATATCACGTTATATTATAAGGTATTTTCAATGATAAACTACTATATATTATAAGGTATTTCCAATGATACTATGCATATTACGTTATATTATAAGGTATTTTCATTGATACACTACAAATTACGATATATTATAAATTATTTTCAATGATACACTGCATATTACGTTATATTATAAGGTATTTTCAATGATACACTGCATATTACGTTATATTATAAGGTATTTTCAATGATGCACTGCATATTACGTTATATTATTAGGTATTTTCAATGATACACTAAAAAATTACTATATATTATAAGGTATTTCCAATGATACACTGCATATTACGTTATATTATAAGGTATTTTCAATGATACACTGCATATTACCTTATATTATAATGTATTTTCATTGATAGACTAGAATTACCACATATTCTAAGGTATTTTCAATGATACACTGCATATTACGTTATATTATAAGGTATTTTCAATGATACACTGCATATTACGTTATATTATAAGGTATTTTCAATGATACACTGCATATTACGTTATATTATAAGGTATTTTCAATGATACACAGAATATTACGTTATATTATAAGGTATTTTCCATGATAAACTACTATATATTACAATGTATTTTCAATGATACACTACAAATTACCATATATTCTAAGGTATTTTCAATGATACACTGCATATTACGTTATATTATAAGGTATCTTCAATGATACACTGCATATTACGTTTTATTATAAGGTATTTTCAATGATACACTGCATATTGCGTTATATTATTAGGTATTTTCAATGATACACTGCATATTACGTTATATTATAAGGTATTTTCAATGATACACAGAATATTACGTTATATTATAAGGTATTTTCAATGATACACTGCATATAACGTTAAATTATAAGGTATTTTCAATGATACACTGCATATTACTTTATATTATAAGGTATTTTCATTGATACACTACAAATTACGTTATATTATAAGGTATTTTCAATGATACACTGCATATTACGTTTTATTATAAGGTATTCTCAATGATACACTGCATATTACGATTTATAATAAGGTATATTCAATGATAAACTACTAAATATTATAAGGTATTTCCAATGATACACTACAAATTACGATATATTACAAGGTATTTTCAATGATACACTGCATATTACGTTATATTATAAGGTATTTTCAATGATACACTGCATATTACGTTATATTATAAGGTAGTTTCAATGATACACTGCATATTACGTTATATTATTAGGTATTTTCAATGATACACTAAAAAATTACTGTATATTATAAGGTATTTCCAATGATACACTGCATATTACGTTATATTATAAGGTATTTTCAATGATACACTGCATATTACCTTATATTATAATGTATTTTCATTGGTAGACTAGAATTACCATATATTCGTCGGTATTTTCAATGATACACCGCATATTACGTTATATTATAAGGTATTTTCAATGATACACTGCATATTACGTTAAATTATAAGGTATTTTCAATGATACACTGCATATTACTTTATATTATAAGGTATTTTCATTGATACACTACAAATTACGTTATATTATAAGGTATTTTCAATGATACACTGCATATTACGTTTTATTATAAGGTATTCTCAATGATACACTGCATATTACGATTTATAATAAGGTATATTCAATGATAAACTACTAAATATTATAAGGTATTTCCAATGATACACTACAAATTACGATATATTACAAGGTATTTTCAGTGATACACTGCATATTACGTTATATTATAAGGTATTTTCAATGATACACTGCATATTACGTTATATTATAAGGTAGTTTCAATGATACACTGCATATTACGTTATATTATTAGGTATTTTCAATGATACACTAAAAAATTACTGTATATTATAAGGTATTTCCAATGATACACTGCATATTACGTTATATTATAAGGTATTTTCAATGATACACTGCATATTACCTTATATTATAATGTATTTTCATTGGTAGACTAGAATTACCATATATTCGTCGGTATTTTCAATGATACACCGCATATTACGTTATATTATAAGGTATTTTCAATGATACACTGCATATTACGTTATATTATAATGTATTTTCAATGATACACTGCATATTACGTTATATTATAAGGTATTTTCAATGATACACAGAATATTACGTTATATTATAAGGTATTTTCAATGATAAACTACTATATATTATAAGGTATTTTCAATGATACACTGCATATTACGTTATATTATAAGGTATTTTCAATGATACACTGCATATTACGTTATATTATAAGGTATTTTCATTGATACACTACAAATTACCATATATTATAAGGTATTTTCAATGATACACTACAAATTACGATATAGTATAAGGTATTTCCAATGATACACTGCATATTACGTTATATTATAAGGTATTTTGAATGATACACTGCATATTACGTTATATTATAAGGTATTTTCATTGATAGACTAGAATTACCATATATTCTAAGGTATTTTCAATGATACACTGCATATTACGTTAAATTATAAGGTATTTTCAATGATACTCTGCATATTACGTTATATTATAACGTATTTTCATTGATACACTACAAATTACGATATATTATAAATTATTTTCAATGATACACTGCATATTACGTTATATTATAAGGTATTTTCAATGATACACTGCATATTACCTTATATTATAATGTATTTTCATTGATAGACTAGAATTACCATATATTCTACGGTATTTTCAATGATACACTGCATATTACGTTATATTATAAGGTATTTTCAATGATACACTGCATATTACGTTATATTATAAGGTATTTTCAATGATACACAGAATATTACGTTATATTATAAGGTATTTTCAATGATAAACTACTATATATTATAAGGTATTTTCAATGATACACTGCATATTACGTTATATTATAAGGTATTTTCAATGATACACTGCATATTACGTTATATTATAAGGTATTTTCATTGATACACTACAAATTACCATATATTATAAGGTATTTTCAATGATACACTACAAATTACGATATATTATAAGGTATTTCCAATGATACACTGCATATTACGTTATATTATAATGTATTTTCATTGATAGACTAGAATTACCATATATTCTACGGTATTTTCAATGATACACCGCATATTACGTTATATTATAAGGTATTTTCAATGATACACTGCATATTACGTTATATTATAAGGTATTTTCAATGATACACTGCATATTACGTTATATTATAAGGTATTTTCAATGATAGACTGCATATTACATTATATTATAAGGTATTTTCAATGATAGACTGCATATTACGTTATATTATAAGGTAGTTTCAATGATACAGTGCATATTACGTTATATTATGAGGTATTTACAATGATAGACTGCATATTAGGTTATATTACAAGGTATTTTCAATGATAGACTGCAAATATTACGTTATATTATAAGGTATTTTCAATGATACACTGCATATTTCGTTATATTATGAGGTATTTTCAATGATACACTGCATATTACGTTATATTATGAGGTATTTTCAATGATAGACTGCATATTACGTTATATTATAAGGTATTTTCAATGATGCACTGCATATTACGTTATATTATTAGGTATTTTCAATGATACACTAAAAAATTACTATATATTATAAGGTATTTCCAATGATACACTGCATATTACGTTATATTATAAGGTATTTTCAATGATACACTGCATATTACCTTATATTATAATGTATTTTCATTGATAGACTAGAATTACCACATATTCTAAGGTATTTTCAATGATACACTGCATATTACGTTATATTATAAGGTATTTTCAATGATACACTGCATATTACGTTATATTATAAGGTATTTTCAATGATACACTGCATATTACGTTATATTATAAGGTATTTTCAATGATACACAGAATATTACGTTATATTATAAGGTATTTTCCATGATAAACTACTATATATTACAATGTATTTTCAATGATACACTACAAATTACCATATATTCTAAGGTATTTTCAATGATACACTGCATATTACGTTATATTATAAGGTATCTTCAATGATACACTGCATATTACGTTTTATTATAAGGTATTTTCAATGATACACTGCATATTACGTTATATTATTAGGTATTTTCAATGATACACTGCATATTACGTTATATTATAAGGTATTTTCAATGATACACAGAATATTACGTTATATTATAAGGTATTTTCAATGATACACTGCATATAACGTTAAATTATAAGGTATTTTCAATGATACACTGCATATTACTTTATATTATAAGGTATTTTCATTGATACACTACAAATTACGTTATATTATAAGGTATTTTCAATGATACACTGCATATTACGTTTTATTATAAGGTATTCTCAATGATACACTGCATATTACGATTTATAATAAGGTATATTCAATGATAAACTACTAAATATTATAAGGTATTTCCAATGATACACTACAAATTACGATATATTACAAGGTATTTTCAGTGATACACTGCATATTACGTTATATTATAAGGTATTTTCAATGATACACTGCATATTACGTTATATTATAAGGTATTTTCAATGATACACTGCATATTACGTTATATTATTAGGTATTTTCAATGATACACTAAAAAATTACTGTATATTATAAGGTATTTCCAATGATACACTGCATATTACGTTATATTATAAGGTATTTTCAATGATACACTGCATATTACCTTATATTATAATGTATTTTCATTGATAGACTAGAATTACCATATATTCGTCGGTATTTTCAATGATACACCGCATATTACGTTATATTATAAGGTATTTTCAATGATACACTGCATATTACGTTATATTATAAGGTATTTTCAATGATACACTGCATATTACGTTATATTATAAGGTATTTTCAATGATACACAGAATATTACGTTATATTATAAGGTATTTTCAATGATAAACTACTATATATTATAAGGTATTTTCAATGATACACTGCATATTACGTTATATTATAAGGTATTTTCAATGATACACTGCATATTACGTTATATTATAAGGTATTTTCATTGATACACTACAAATTACCATATATTATAAGGTATTTTCAATGATACACTACAAATTACGATATATTATAAGGTATTTCCAATGATACACTGCATATTACGTTATATTATAAGGTATTTTCAATGATAAACTACTATATATTATATGGTATTTTCAATGATACACTACAAATTACGATATATTATAAGGTATTTTCAATGATACACTGCATATTACTTTATATTATAAGGTATTTTCATTGATACACTACAAATTACGATATATTACAAGGTATTTTCAATGATACACTGCATATTACGTTATATTATAAGGTATTTCCAATGATACTCTGCATATTACGTTATATTATAACGTATTTTCATTGATACACTACAAATTACGATATATTATAAATTATTTTCAATGATACACTGCATATTACGTTATATTATAAGGTATTTTCAATGATACACTGCATATTACCTTATATTATAATGTATTTTCATTGATAGACTAGAATTACCATATATTCTACGGTATTTTCAATGATACACCGCATATTACGTTATATTATAAGGTATTTTCAATGATACACTGCATATTACGTTATATTATAAGGTATTTTCAATGATACACTGCATATTACGTTATATTATAAGGTATTTTCAATGATAGACTGCATATTACATTATATTATAAGGTATTTTCAATGATAGACTGCATATTACGTTATATTATAAGGTAGTTTCAATGATACAGTGCATATTACGTTATATTATGAGGTATTTTCAATGATAGACTGCATATTAGGTTATATTACAAGGTATTTTCAATGATAGACTGCAAATATTACGTTATATTATAAGGTATTTTCAATGATACACTGCATATTTCGTTATATTATGAGGTATTTTCAATGATACACTGCATATTACGTTATATTATGAGGTATTTTCAATGATAGACTGCATATCACGTTATATTATAAGGTATTTTCAATGATAAACTACTATATATTATAAGGTATTTTCAATGATAGACTGCATATTACGTTATATTATAAGGTATTTTCATTGATAGACTAGAATTACCATATATTCTAAGGTATTTTCAATGATACACAGAATATTACGTTATATTATAAGGTATTTTCAATGATACACTGCATATCGCGTTATATTATAAGGTATTTTCAATGATACACTGCATATTACATTATTTTATAAGGTATTTTTCATGATAGACTGCATACTACGTTATATTATAAGGTATTTTCAATGATACACAGAATATTACGTTATATTATAAGGTATTTTCAATGATAAACTACTATATATTATAAGGTATTTTCAATGATACACTGCATATTACGTTATATTATAAGGTATTTTCAATGATACACTGCATATTACGTTATATTATAAGGTATTTTCATTGATACACTACAAATTACCATATATTATAAGGTATTTTCAATGATACACTACAAATTACGATATAGTATAAGGTATTTCCAATGATACACTGCATATTACGTTATATTATAAGGTATTTTGAATGATACACTGCATATTACGTTATATTATAAGGTATTTTCATTGATAGACTAGAATTACCATATATTCTAAGGTATTTTCAATGATACACTGCATATTACGTTAAATTATAAGGTATTTTCAATGATAAACTGCATATTACGTTTTATTATAAGGTATTTTCGATGATACACTGCATATTACGTTATATTATTAGGTATTTTCAATGATACACTAAAAAATTACGATATATTATAAGGTATTTCCAATGATACACTGCATATTACGTTATATTATAAGGTATTTTCAATGATACACTGCATATTACGTTATATTATAAGGTATTTTCAATGATAGACTGCATATTACATTATATTATAAGGTATTTTCAATGATAGACTGCATATTACGTTATATTATAAGGTAGTTTCAATGATACAGTGCATATTACGTTATATTATGAGGTATTTTCAATGGTAGACTGCATATTAGGTTATATTACAAGGTATTTTCAATGATAGACTGCAAATATTACGTTATATTATAAGGTATTTTCAATGATACACTGCATATTTCGTTATATTATGAGGTATTTTCAATGATACACTGCATATTACGTTATATTATGAGGTATTTTCAATGATAGACTGCATATCACGTTATATTATAAGGTATTTTCAATGATAAACTACTATATATTATAAGGTATTTTCAATGATAGACTGCATATTACGTTATATTATAAGGTATTTTCACTGATAGACTAGAATTACCATATATTCTAAGGTATTTTCAATGATACACAGAATATTACGTTATATTATAAGGTATTTTCAATGATACACTGCATATCACGTTATATTATAAGGTATTTTCAATGATACACTGCATATTACATTATTTTATAAGGTATTTTTCATGATAGACTGCATACTACGTTATATTATAAGGTATTTTCAATGATACACTGAATATTACACTACATTATAAGGTATTTTCAATGATAGACTGCATATTACGTTATATTATAAGGTATTTTCAATGATACACTGCATATCACGTTATATTATAAGGTATTTTCAATGATACACTGCTTATTATGTTATATTATGAGGTATTTTCAATGATAGACTGCATATTACATTATACTATAAGGTATTTTCAATGATAGACTGCATATTACGTTATATTATAAGGTATTTTCAATGATACACAGAATATTACGTTATATTATAAGGTATTTTCAATGATAAACTACTATATATTATAAGGTATTTTCAATGATACACTGCATATTACGTTATATTATAAGGTATTTTCAATGATACACTGCATATTACGTTATATTATAAGGTATTTTCATTGATACACTACAAATTACCATATATTATAAGGTATTTTCAATGATACACTACAAATTACGATATAGTATAAGGTATTTCCAATGATACACTGCATATTACGTTATATTATAAGGTATTTTGAATGATACACTGCATATTACGTTATATTATAAGGTATTTCATTGATAGACTAGAATTACCATATATTCTAAGGTATTTTCAATGATACACTGCATATTACGTTAAATTATAAGGTATTTTCAATGATACACTGCATATTACGTTTTATTATAAGGTATTTTCGATGATACACTGCATATTACGTTATATTATTAGGTATTTTCAATGATACACTAAAAAATTACGATATATTATAAGGTATTTCCAATGATACACTGCATATTACGTTATATTATAAGGTATTTTCAATGATACACTGCATATTACGTCATATTATAAGGTATTTTCAATGATACACTGCATATTACGTTATATTATAAAGGTATTTTCAATGATACACTGCATATTACGTTATATTAT
>CAKAJI010000770.1:68491-96900 GCA_916610255.1 Lasioglossum lativentre | reverse complement strand
AATATGCAGTGTATCATTGAAAATACCTTATCATATAACGTAATATGCAGTGTATCATTGAAAGTACCTTATAATATAACGTAATATGCAGTGTATCATTCAAAATACCTTATAATATAACGTAATATGCGGTGTACCATTGAAAATACCTTATAATATAACGTAATATGCAGTCTACCATTGAAAATACCTTATATATAAACGTAATATGCAGTCTACCATTGAAAATACCCTTATAATATAACGAAATATGATATATATCATTAAAAATACCTTATAAAATAACGTAATATGCAGTATACCATTGAAAATACTTATAATATAACGTAATATGCAGTGTATCATTGAAAATACCTTATAATATATAGTAGTTTATCATTGAAAATACCTTATAATATAACGTAATATGCTGTGTATCATTGAAAATACCTTATAATATATCGTAATTTGTAGTGTATCAATGAAAATACCTTATAATATAACGTAATATGCAGTGTATCATTGAAAATACCTTATAATATAACGTAATATGCAGTGTATCATTGAAAATACCTTATAATATATCGTAATTTGTTGTGTATCATTGAAAATACCTTAGAATATATGGTAATTCTAGTCTATCATTGAAAATACCTTGTAATATAACGTAATATGCAGTGTATCATTGAAAATACCATATAATATATCGTAATTTGTAGTGTATCATTGAAAATACCTTATAGTATAACGTTATATGCAGTGTATCATTGAAAATACCTTATGATATAACGTAATATGCAGTGTATCATGAAAATACCTTAGAATATATGGTAATTCTAGTCTATCAATGAAAATACCTTATAATATGAAGTAATATGCAGTGTATCATTGAAAATACCTTATAATATATCGTAATTTGTAGTGTATCATTGAAAAATACCTTATAGTATAACGTAATATGCAGTGTATCACTGAAAATACCTTATAATATAACGTAATATGCGGTGTATCCGTGAAAATTACCTTATGATATAACGTAATATGCAGTGTATCATTGAAAATACCTTAGAATATATGGTACTTCTAGTCTATCAATAAAAAATACCTTATAATATAACGTAATATGCAGTGTATCAGTGAAAATACCTTATAATATATAGTAGTTTATCATTGAAAATACCTTATAATATAACGTAATATGCAGTGTATCATTGAAAATACCTTAGAATATATGGTAATTCTAGTCTATCAATGAAAATACCTTATAATATAACGTAATATGCAGTGTATCATTGAAAATACCTTATAATATATCGTAATTTGTAGTGTATCATTGAAAATACCTTATAGTATAACGTAATATGCAGTGCATCATTGAAAATACCTTATAATATAACGTAATATGCGGTGTAACATTGAAAATACCTTAGAATATATGGTAATTCTAGTCTATCAATGAAAATACCTTATAATATGAAGTAATATGCAGTGTATCATTGAAAATACCTTATAATATATCGTAATTTGTAGTGTATCATTGAAAATACCTTATAGTATAACGTAATATGCAGTGTATCACTGAAAATACCTTATAATATAACGTAAATATGCGGTGTATCCGTGAAAATACCTTATGATATAACGTAATATGCAGTGTATCATTGAAAATACCTTAGAATATATGGTAATTCTAGTCTATCAATAAAAAATACCTTATATATAAACGTAATATGCAGTGTATCAGTGAAAATACCTTATAATATATAGTAGTTTATCATTGAAAATACCTTATAATATAACGTAATATGCAGTGTATCATTGAAAATACCTTAGAATATATGGTAATTCTAGTCTATCAATGAAAATACCTTATAATATAACGTAATATGCAGTGTATCATTGAAAATACCTTATAATATATCGTAATTTGTAGTGTATCATTGAAAATACCTTATAGTATAACGTAATATGCAGTGTATCATTGAAAATACCTTATAATATAACGTAATATGCAGTGTATCATTGAAAATACCTTAGAATATATGGTAATTCTAGTCTATCAATGAAAATACCTTATAATATAACGTAATGTGCAGTGTATCATTGAAAATACTTTATAATATATCGTAATGTGTAGTGTATCATTGAAAATACCTTATAGTATAACGTAATATGCAGTGCATCATTGAAAATACCTTATAATATAACGTAATATGCGGTGTATCATTGAAAATACCTTATAATATAACGTAATATGCAGGTTATCATTGAAAATACCTTATAATATATCGTAATTTGTAGTGTATCATTGAAAATACCTTAGAATATATGGTAATTCTAGTCTATCAATGAAAATACCTTATAATATAACGTAATATGCAGTGTATCAGTGAAAATCCCTTATAATATATAGTAGTTTATCATTGAAAATACCTTATAATATAACGTAATATGCAGTGTATCATTGAAAATACCTTAGAATATATGGTAATTCTAGTCTATCAATGAAAATACCTTATAATATAACGTAATATGCAGTCTACCATTGAAAATACCTTATAATATAACGTAATATGCAGTGTATCAGTGAAAATACCTTATAATATATAGTAGTTTATCATTGAAAATACCTTATAATATAACGTAATATGCAGTGCATCATTGAAAAAACCTTATAATATAACGTAATATGCAGTGTATCATTGAAAATACCTTATAATATAACGTAATATGCAGTGTATCATTGAAAATACCTTATAATATATAGTAGTTTGTCATTGAAAATACCTTATAATATAACGTAATATGCTGTGTATCATTGAAAATACCTTATAATATATCGTAATTTGTAGTGTATCAATGAAAATACCTTATAATATAACGTAATATGCAGTGTATCATTGAAAATACCTTATAATATATCGTAATTCGTAGTGTGTCATTGAAAATACCTTATAATATAACGTAATATGCGGTGTATCCGTGAAAATACCTTATGATATAACGTAATATGCAGTGTATCATTGAAAATACCTTAGAATATATGGTAATTCTAGTCTATCAATAAAAAATACCTTATAATATAACGTAATATGCGGTGTATCCGTGAAAATACCTTAGAATATATGGTAATTCTAGTCTATCAATGAAAATATCTTATAATATAACGTAATATGCAGTGTATCATTGAAAATACCTTATAATATATCGTAATTTGTAGTGTATCACTGAAAATACCTTATAGTATAACGTAATATGCAGTGCATCATTGAAAATACCTTATAATATAACGTAATATGCAGTGTATCATTGAAAATACCTTATAATATAACGTAATATGCAGGTTATCATTGAAAATACCTTATAATATATCGTAATTTGTAGTGTATCATTGAAAATACCTTATAGTATAACGTAATATGCAGTGTATCACTGAAAATACCTTATAATATAACGTAATATGCGGTGTATCCGTGAAAATACCTTATGATATAACGTAATATGCAGTGTATCATTGAAAATACCTTAGAATATATGGTAATTCTAGTCTATCAATAAAAAATACCTTATAATATAACGTAATATGCGGTGTATCCGTGAAAATACCTTATGATATAACGTAATATGCAGTGTATCATTGAAAATACCTTAGAATATATGGTAATTCTAGTCTATCAATAAAAAATACCTTATAATATAACGTAATATGCAGTGTATCAGTGAAAATACCTTATAATATATAGTAGTTTATCATTGAAAATACCTTATAATATAACGTAATATGCAGTGCATCATTGAAAAAACCTTATAATATAACGTAATATGCAGTGTATCATTGAAAATACCTTATCATATAACGTAATATGCAGTGTATCATTGAGAATACCTTATAATATAACTTAATATGCAGTGTATCATTCAAAATACCTTTTAATATAACGTAATATGCGGTGTACCATTGAAAATACCTTATAATATAACGTAATATGCAGTCTACCATTGAAAATACCTTATAATATAACGAAATATGATATATATCATTAAAAATACCTTATAAAATAACGTAATATGCAGTATACCATTGAAAATACTTATAATATAACGTAATATGCAGTGTATCATTGAAAATACCTTATAATATATAGTAGTTTATCATTGAAAATACCTTATAATATAACGTAATATGCTGTGTATCATTGAAAATACCTTATAATATATCGTAATTTGTAGTGTATCAATGAAAATACCTTATAATATAACGTAATATGCAGTGTATCATTGAAAATACCTTATAATATAACGTAATATGCAGTGTATCATTGAAAATACCTTATAATATATCGTAATTTGTTGTGTATCATTGAAAATACCTTAGAATATATGGTAATTCTAGTCTATCATTGAAAATACCTTGTAATATAACGTAATATGCAGTCTATCATTGAAAATACCATATAATATATCGTAATTTGTAGTGTATCATTGAAAATACCTTATAGTATAACGTTATATGCAGTGTATCATTGAAAATACCTTATGATATAACGTAATATGCAGTGTATCATTGAAAATACCTTAGAATATATGGTAATTCTAGTCTATCAATGAAAATACCTTATAATATGAAGTAATATGCAGTGTATCATTGAAAATACCTTATAATATATCGTAATTTGTAGTGTATCATTGAAAATACCTTATAGTATAACGTAATATGCAGTGTATCACTGAAAATACCTTATAATATAACGTAATATGCGGTGTATCCGTGAAAATACCTTATGATATAACGTAATATGCAGTGTATCATCGAAAATACCTTAGAATATATGGTAATTCTAGTCTATCAATAAAAAATACCTTATAATATAACGTAATATGCAGTGTATCAGTGAAAATACCTTATAATATATAGTAGTTTATCATTGAAAATACCTTATAATATAACGTAATATGAAGTGTATCATTGAAAATACCTTAGAATATATGGTAATTCTAGTCTATCAATGAAAATACCTTATAATATAACGTAATATGCAGTGTATCATTGAAAATACCTTATAATATATCGTAATTTGTAGTGTATCATTGAAAATACCTTATAGTATAACGTAATATGCAGTGCATCATTGAAAATACCTTATAATATAACGTAATATGCGGTGTAACATTGAAAATACCTTATAATATAACGTAATATGCAGGTTATCATTGAAAATACCTTATAATATATCGTAATTTGTAGTGTATCATTGAAAATACCTTATAGTATAACGTTATATGCAGTGCATCATTGAAAAAACCTTATAATATAACGTAATATGCAGTGTATCATTGAAAATACCTTATAATATAACGTAATATGCAGTGTATCATTGAAAATACCTTTGAATATATGGTAATTCTAGTCTATCAATGAAAATACCTTATAATATAACGTAATGTGTAGTGTATCATTGAAAATACCTTATAGTATAACGTAATATGCAGTGCATCATTGAAAATACCTTATAATATAACGTAATATGCGGTGTATCATTGAAAATACCTTATAATATAACGTAATATGCAGGTTATCATTGAAAATACCTTATAATATATCGTAATTTGTAGTGTATCATTGAAAATACCTTAGAATATATGGTAATTCTAGTCTATCAATGAAAATACCTTATAATATAACGTAATATGCAGTGTATCAGTGAAAATCCCTAATAATATATAGTAGTTTATCATTGAAAATACCTTATAATATAACGTAATATGCAGTGTATCATTGAAAATACCTTAGAATATATGGTAATTCTAGTCTATCAATGAAAATACCTTATAATATAACGTAATATGCAGTGTATCATTGAAAATACTTTATAATATATCGTAATGTGTAGTGTATCATTGAAAATACCTTATAGTATAACGTAATATGCAGTGCATCATTGAAAATACCTTATAATATAACGTAATATGCAGGTTATCATTGAAAATACCTTATAATATATCGTAATTTGTAGTGTATCATTGAAAATACCTTAGAATATATGGTAATTCTAGTCTATCAATGAAAATACCTTATAATATAACGTAATATGCAGTGTATCAGTGAAAATCCCTTATAATATATAGTAGTTTATCATTGAAAATACCTTATAATATAACGTAATATGCAGTGTATCATTGAAAATACCTTAGAATATATGGTAATTCTAGTCTATCAATGAAAATACCTTATAATATAACGTAATATGCAGTCTACCATTGAAAATACCTTATAATATAACGTAATATGCAGTGTATCAGTGAAAATACCTTATTATATATAGTAGTTTATCATTGAAAATACCTTATAATATAACGTAATATGCAGTGCATCATTGAAAAAACCTTATAATATAACGTAATATGCAGTGTATCATTGAAAATACCTTATCATATAACGTAATATGCAGTGTATCATTGAAAGTACCTTATAATATAACGTAATATGCAGTGTATCAGTGAAAATACCTTATAATATATAGTAGTTTATCATTGAAAATACCTTATAATATAACGTAATATGCAGTGTATCATTGAAAATACCTTAGAATATATGGTAATTCTAGTCTATCAATGAAAATACCTTATAATATAACGTAATATGCAGTGTATCATTGAAAATACTTTATAATATATCGTAATGTGTAGTGTATCATTGAAAATACCTTATAGTATAACGTAATATGCAGTGCATCATTGAAAATACCTTATAATATAACGTAATATGCGGTGTATCATTGAAAATACCTTATAATATAACGTAATATGCAGGTTATCATTGAAAATACCTTATAATATATCGTAATTTGTAGTGTATCATTGAAAATACCTTAGAATATATGGTAATTCTAGTCTATCAATGAAAATACCTTATAATATAACGTAATATGCAGTGTATCAGTGAAAATCCCTTATAATATATAGTAGTTTATCATTGAAAATACCTTATAATATAACGTAATATGCAGTGTATCATTGAAAATACCTTAGAATATATGGTAATTCTAGTCTATCAATGAAAATACCTTATAATATAACGTAATATGCAGTCTACCATTGAAAATACCTTATAATATAACGTAATATGCAGTGTATCAGTGAAAATACCTTATAATATATAGTAGTTTATCATTGAAAATACCTTATAATATAACGTAATATGCAGTGCATCATTGAAAAAACCTTATAATATAACGTAATATGCAGTGTATCATTGAAAATACCTTATCATATAACGTAATATGCAGTGTATCATTGAAAGTACCTTATAATATAACGTAATATGCAGTGTATCATTCAAAATACCTTTTAATATAACGTAATATGCGGTGTACCATTGAAAATACCTTATAATATAACGTAATATGCAGTCTACCATTGAAAATACCTTATAATATAACGAAATATGATATATATCATTAAAAATACCTTATAAAATAACGTAATATGCAGTATACCATTGAAAATACTTATAATATAACGTAATATGCAGTGTATCATTGAAAATACCTTATAATATATAGTAGTTTATCATTGAAAATACCTTATAATATAACGTAATATGCTGTGTATCATTGAAAATACCTTATAATATATCGTAATTTGTAGTGTATCAATGAAAATACCTTATAATATAACGTAATATGCAGTGTATCATTGAAAATACCTTATAATATAACGTAATATGCAGTGTATCATTGAAAATACCTTATAATATATCGTAATTTGTTGTGTATCATTGAAAATACCTTAGAATATATGGTAATTCTAGTCTATCAATGAAAATACCTTATAATATAACGTAATATGCAGTGTATCAGTGAAAATCCCTTATAATATATAGTAGTTTATTATTGAAAATACCTTATAATATAACGTAATATGCAGTGTATCATTGAAAATACCTTAGAATATATGGTAATTCTAGTCTATCAATGAAAATACCTTATAATATAACGTAATATGCAGTCTACCATTGAAAATACCTTATAATATAACGTAATATGCAGTGTATCATTGAAAATACCTTATAATATATAGTAGTTTATCATTGAAAATACCTTATAATATAACGTAATATGCAGTGCATCATTGAAAAAACCTTATAATATAACGTAATATGCAGTGTATCATTGAAAATACCTTATCATATAACGTAATATGCAGTGTATCATTGAAAGTACCTTATAATATAACGTAATATGCAGTGTATCATTCAAAATACCTTTTAATATAACGTAATATGCGGTGTACCATTGAAAATACCTTATAATATAACGTAATATGCAGTCTACCATTGAAAATACCTTATAATATAACGAAATATGATATATATCATTAAAAATACCTTATAAAATAACGTAATATGCAGTATACCATTGAAAATACTTATAATATAACGTAATATGCAGTGTATCATTGAAAATACTTTATAATATATAGTAGTTTATCATTGAAAATACCTTATAATATAACGTAATATGCTGTGTATCATTGAAAATACCTTATAATATATCGTAATTTGTAGTGTATCAATGAAAATACCTTATAATATAACGTAATATGCAGTGTATCATTGAAAATACCTTATAATATAACGTAATATGCAGTGTATCATTGAAAATACCTTATAATATAACGTAATATGCAGTGCATCATTGAAAAAACCTTATAATATAACGTAATATGCAGTGTATCATTGAAAATACCTTATCATATAACGTAATATGCAGTGTATCATTGAAAGTACCTTATAATATAACGTAATATGCAGTGTATCATTCAAAATACCTTTTAATATAACGTAATATGCGGTGTACCATTGAAAATACCTTATAATATAACGTAATATGCAGTCTACCATTGAAAATACCTTATAATATAACGAAATATGATATATATCATTAAAAATACCTTATAAAATAACGTAATATGCAGTATACCATTGAAAATACTTATAATATAACGTAATATGCAGTGTATCATTGAAAATACCTTATAATATATAGTAGTTTATCATTGAAAATACCTTATAATATAACGTAATATGCTGTGTATCATTGAAAATACCTTATAATATATCGTAATTTGTAGTGTATCAATGAAAATACCTTATAATATAACGTAATATGCAGTGTATCATTGAAAATACCTTATAATATAACGTAATATGCAGTGTATCATTGAAAATACCTTATAATATATCGTAATTTGTTGTGTATCATTGAAAATACCTTAGAATATATGGTAATTCTAGTCTATCAATGAAAATACCTTATAATATAACGTAATATGCAGTGTATCAGTGAAAATCCCTTATAATATATAGTAGTTTATTATTGAAAATACCTTATAATATAACGTAATATGCAGTGTATCATTGAAAATACCTTAGAATATATGGTAATTCTAGTCTATCAATGAAAATACCTTATAATATAACGTAATATGCAGTCTACCATTGAAAATACCTTATAATATAACGTAATATGCAGTGTATCAGTGAAAATACCTTATAATATATAGTAGTTTATCATTGAAAATACCTTATAATATAACGTAATATGCAGTGCATCATTGAAAAAACCTTATAATATAACGTAATATGCAGTGTATCATTGAAAATACCTTATCATATAACGTAATATGCAGTGTATCATTGAAAGTACCTTATAATATAACGTAATATGCAGTGTATCATTCAAAATACCTTATAATATAACGTAATATGCGGTGTACCATTGAAAATACCTTATAATATAACGTAATATGCAGTCTACCATTGAAAATACCTTATAATATAACGAAATATGATATATATCATTAAAAATACCTTATAAAATAACGTAATATGCAGTATACCATTGAAAATACTTATAATATAACGTAATATGCAGTGTATCATTGAAAATACTTTATAATATATAGTAGTTTATCATTGAAAATACCTTATAATATAACGTAATATGCTGTGTATCATTGAAAATACCTTATAATATATCGTAATTTGTAGTGTATCAATGAAAATACCTTATAATATAACGTAATATGCAGTGTATCATTGAAAATACCTTATAATATAACGTAATATGCAGTGTATCATTGAAAATACCTTATAATATATCGTAATTTGTTGTGTATCATTGAAAATACCTTAGAATATATGGTAATTCTAGTCTATCATTGAAAATACCTTGTAATATAACGTAATATGCAGTGTATCATTGAAAATACCATATAATATATCGTAATTTGTAGTGTATCATTGAAAATACCTTATAGTATAACGTTATATGCAGTGTATCATTGAAAATACCTTATAATATAACGTAATATGCGGTGTATCCGTGAAAATACCTTATGATATAACGTAATATGCAGTGTATCATTGAAAATACCTTAGAATATATGGTAATTCTAGTCTATCAATGAAAATACCTTATAATATGAAGTAATATGCAGTGTATCATTGAAAATACCTTATAATATATCGTAATTTGTAGTGTATCATTGAAAATACCTTATAGTATAACGTTGTGGAGGAGGTAGAGAAATAACCAACTCAGAATAAATTCTTTCCTCAACACAATTTATTAAGTAGGACGTGTTTTCGCGTGCAAGAGACTTGTTGTCTCTAAGGCGATTCAAGACTCTCTACCGTACTGGTGTCTCAAGACTCAGTCCCCAAAAGCGAAGAGGAAAAAGTAGGAGAAAAGTAAGGAGAGGAAAGTAAGGAGAGGAAAGTAAGGAGAGGAAAGTAAGGAGAGAAAAGTAAGGAGAGGAAAGTAAGGAGAGGAAGGTAAGAACGTGCGGAAAAAGGTCATCGCGGAAGGGTGCTATAAAACACTTGGAAACGGAAAGGTTCGCCAGGGCCTGATCGTAAACCTTGAACAGGCCCAAGCGACACCTGGGAAACATAAAAAAAGGAAATGGTTAGAACCGCGCGAATCTGGCCGCCAGATGTGAACCAGGACTGACCAGACCCGCGCGGAGCGGAAATAGAATACAAAGGAAAAGAAATAGAAAATGGACAGCGGCGTAAGGCAGCGCCAAGGCCGCCACAGTACCCCCCTTCCAGTAATTAACATAATTACATAACCCGTATACAATACAACTAAAACATCAAATAATAATGCTATTCAATATCACGTTATTATAATCCGCGATCGTACTTTAATCGTGCAACTAAAATAAAAAATACCCTAACAATAGATACAAACACGCACTTACAAAAAATACACAATATAATCCGCTACAATTACAAAACTCGCCCCATAACACTACATAGGATGCAGGACGCAGAACAAAACAAAATCCAAAAGAGCATTAAAGGAATGTTTAAAACACCTACGGACTAACGAAGACCTGCTTGATAACGCTCAGGAAAACACACGCGTCTACCAGAACGAGTAACCCGCTGCTCCGTATTTGGTACATCCGTAGCAACGTTTGCTCTGGGCGAAATATCGGTTTCCGCAAGAATATAAGCGGGCTTTAAACGATCAATGGTCACAGTAACCTCTTTATCTTTAATGAGAATTCCGAAGGTTTTTGGGCCTCGACGAACTACTGTATACGGACCTTCATAAGCTTGTTGCAAAATCGGTTTTGATGCATCGGTTCTAACAAAAACATGAGACGAACTATTTAAATCTTTAAAAACAAATGTACGATTTGCAGAATGATGAGAACCACTCTTCGGACCTATTTTAGAGAAATGGGAACGGAGATTATTAACAAAGTCAGACATGTCCCCTGTGTCTTCTGTTGAACGCGAAGATAAAAATTCGCCAGGAAGCCGTAAGGATTCGCCATATACTAATTCGGCCGATGTAGCCTTCAAATCGTCTTTCCACGCGGCTCGGATTCCCAACAAAACCGACGGAAGAACTTCCGTCCACCGATTCGATTGGTGGCAACGGATCGCGGCTTTGAGCTGTCTATGAAACCTTTCTACCATTCCGTTGGCCGAAGGGTGGTATGCTGTAGAGTGTAGATGTTTCGCGCCGATCAAAACGTTTAACGCGGAAAAAATCTTGGATTCGAACTGTCTTCCCTGATCAGTGGTAATCCGTAACGGAATACCAAAACGGGCTACCCAACCGTCATAAAACGTTCGAGCTACCGTTGAGGCCTCTTGATTGACCATGGGGAACGCTTCCGGCCAACGTGAGAACCTGTCTACACAGGTAAGGCAGTATTTAAAACCTTCGGAAACCGGCAAAATTACAATATCTAAATGTATATGTTCGAACCTCGCAGAAGGCGGAACAAAAGAACCTAATGGCGAAGTAACATGACGCGAAATTTTAGATTTTTGGCACTGAATACAGCATCGTGCCCACAAACGAACATCCTTTTTAATTGACGGCCATACATAACGATGCGTCATGAGCTTGACCGTCGCATTAATTCCTGGATGGGACAAACTGTGAATTGCGTTAAATGCAACGCGTCTAAAGGGAACAGTGAGAAAGGGTCTTGCTACATCCGTTGAGACGTCGCAAAACACCTCTCTGTTCGAACCGGGCAGCAGGATCTTACGTAATTTTAAATTTGATCCTTCGCACAGGAATGTCTGAATTTCCGTATCCTCGGCTTGTGAATCCGCTAACGCTTCGTAATCCAATTGAGTATGTACCTCCTCTATTCTGGACAACGCATCGGCAACGACATTATCTTTTCCAGAAACATGTTGGATATCGGTAGAGAATTGTGCAATGAAATCAAGGTGTCTGAATTGTCTTGGTGAACATTTATCTAACTTTTGTTTAAACGCGAAAGTAATCGGCTTGTGATCTGTGAAAATAACAAAATTTCTACCCTCGATCATGTGTCGAAAATGCTTAATGGCGAGATATATTGCTAGTAATTCGCGGTCATAAGCACCGTACTTTCGTTCGGCGGACCCTAGCTTCTTCGAAAAGAACGCCAAGGGTTGCCAATCATTGCCGATGCGTTGTTGTAAAACAGCTCCGACCGTAAAATCGGAGGCGTCGCAGGTAACCGCCAACGGAGCATTAAGCTTAGGATGCGACAATAGAGTCGCTTCAGCTAGGCTCTCCTTGCAGGTAACGAATGCCTGCCGAGCCTCCTCCATCCACGCTATGGGCGCCTTACCCTTTATATTACCCGCGAGCAGGTCATTTAAAGGGGCTTGACAATGGGCGGCATTGGGGATGAAACGACGATAGAAGTTAACCATCCCTAAAAATTGTCGCAAATCCTTCGCTGTTTTAGGACACGGAAAAGATCTTAAGACCTCCACTTTATCGGGAAGAGGTTGCGTCCCATTTTCGGACACCTGATACCCTAAAAATTTTACAATCTCTTGCCCGAAATTACATTTTGCCGGATTTACGACAATACCGTACTCCTTTAAACGTGCGAATAATAATTTTATATGATGTACATGCTGTTCCTGGGATTCCGACGCGACTAAAATATCGTCAATATAGGCGTAGCAAAAATCAAAATCGCGAAGAACCTCATCGATAAACCTTTGAAAAGTCTGTGCAGCATTACGTAACCCGAAAGACATAAAGGGAAATTCGAATAACCCGAACGGCGTTGTAATTGCCGTTTTCTCTATGTCTTCGGGGGCGACGGGGATTTGATTGTACGCACGGACCAAATCTATGGTGGAGAATATCCTCTTACCCCGCAGGCTTTGCGCAAAGTCCTCGATATGGCGCACCGGATAACGGTCAGGAATTGACCTCGCATTTAACGCCCTATAGTCACCGCAGGGCCTCCATGCGTCTTCGCCTTTCTTCGGGACCATATGTAGAGGCGACGACCAGCAGCTTTTGGACGGGCGAGCGATTCCCATCTTCATCATCAGCTCGAACTCCTTCCTTGCTGCTTCGAGCCTGTCCGGGGCAAGCCTACGTGGCCTGCTAGAGACAGGTGGTCCTGGGGTGGTCTCCAAATGATGCACCGTTGCGTGCTTGACCACGGTTGGCAATCCCCTTGGTCGAGTTATCTCCGGGGTTTCTGCGAGGAGTTGATGAAAAACAGATGCACCAACCACCGTCTTAATTGAGGGTGCCTCCGTGACTACAGCTTGACCTCGCGCGGATACAGAGGTCATCGGATCCACCAGACGACGGTTGCGGATGTCCACCATCAAATTGAAGTGGTCCAGAAAATCCACCCCAATGATGGGTTTCGTCACATCCGCCACCACGAACCTCCATGTGAATTCCCGCCGTAGCCCAAGATTAAGGGTGAGCGTCACCATGCCGTACGTTGAAATTGACGTCCCATTCGCCGCGGTCAGCTCGTATGTTGACTTCGCCCGCGGTCCGCGCAATCCTTGACGCGGAAAAACACAGAGGTCAGCTCCAGTGTCGACCAAGTATTGCGTTTTCGACCTGACATCCGTAATGAATAGACGGCGTGACGCTGGATGGGGATCGTTGGCCGTCATCAACGATTGCCCTGGTCGTTTCCCTGGGCCGACGTCCAGTTGCAGGGCTGAACACAACGATGTGCGTTCTCTCCAAAACGCCAATGATACCAACACTTGCCCTGGTAATTATTCCCATCCGTGCTGCGCTCCACCGATCGGGAAGATGAACGCCTTCGCCGGAAACCCGATGATCTTGGGTGCCGCGTCCAACCTCGACGAGTAGCACGCTCCTCGGAAGCAAAATCCTGACGGATCGCGGATATCTCCTGCCGCAAAGTAACCGCGAGCTGGGCCATCTTTAGGCTTAATAGAGCCTCCAAATTCTGGTCCAACCCTGAGGAACCGCTGACGATGGCAGAAGTCGCGCTAGGGCCCGCGGCCTCGGTGATGTGCGCCCGAGGTGTCAGCGTCTCCGCTATGGCATCTGCCAACTCGGCCACCTTATCGAGCTCGACATCACGTTGCGTAGCAAGAATTACTTGCATGCTCGCAGGTAAACGGCCCGCCCAAAGTGTCCGCAAAACACTATCATCAATTGAAGTACCGGCCAACTCTCGCAGGTGCCGTAAGAATTGTGACGGCTTCCTGTCCCCGATTTCCTCATGTTCCAGCAAGCGTCGCGTCTTTTGCTCTTGCGTGGAACTTAACCGCCGAATAAACTCGGCCTTCAACTTCTGATACGGGTCTACAGGCGGCGGATTCATTATAATATCCCGAACTTCCGCGGCATATCGAGGATTTAACGCACCAAGAACGTACCCGAACTTCGTTTTCTCAGTCGTGATCCCAGTCGCGTCAAAACTGCGCTCCACCATGGAGAACCACATCTCCGGATCAGATGGGCTGAACTCCGGTATACGAACCGCGACACGCTCCAAGGACAAACCCGTGGACACAACCGGAAAATTTTGACTTCCGCTCGGATCAGTCATTGTTAATATTTTATGTCTAATTGTCAATGTCTACAAAAGAGACTTACAATATCTTAACACGAAAACTTACACTATATATATACACTGTTGCGGCAATAAATGTTCGCACGTCCGGACACAACAAACGATAGTTTTTAAAATCTGTATGAATCGCGTTAACTATATCACAAATCGCGTTAACTATCACACACGAATCACGTCGGGGTCACCAATTTGTGGAGGAGGTAGAGAAATAACCAACTCAGAATAAATTCTTTCCTCAACACAATTTATTAAGTAGGACGTGTTTTCGCGTGCAAGAGACTTGTTGTCTCTAAGGCGATTCAAGACTCTCTACCGTACTGGTGTCTCAAGACTCAGTCCCCAAAAGCGAAGAGGAAAAAGTAGGAGAAAAGTAAGGAGAGGAAAGTAAGGAGAGGAAAGTAAGGAGAGGAAAGTAAGGAGAGAAAAGTAAGGAGAGGAAAGTAAGGAGAGGAAGGTAAGAACGTGCGGAAAAAGGTCATCGCGGAAGGGTGCTATAAAACACTTGGAAACGGAAAGGTTCGCCAGGGCCTGATCGTAAACCTTGAACAGGCCCAAGCGACACCTGGGAAACATAAAAAAAGGAAATGGTTAGAACCGCGCGAATCTGGCCGCCAGATGTGAACCAGGACTGACCAGACCCGCGCGGAGCGGAAATAGAATACAAAGGAAAAGAAATAGAAAATGGACAGCGGCGTAAGGCAGCGCCAAGGCCGCCACAACGTAATATGCAGTGCATCATTGAAAATACCTTATAATATATCGTAATTTGTTGTGTATCATTGAAAATACCTTAGAATATATGGTAATTCTAGTCTATCAATGAAAATACCTTATAATATAACGTAATATGCAGTGTATCATTGAAAATACTTTATAATATATCGTAATGTGTAGTGTATCATTGAAAATACCTTATAGTATAACGTAATATGCAGTGCATCATTGAAAATACCTTATTATATAACGTAATATGCGGTGTATCATTGAAAATACCTTATAATATAACGTAATATGCAGTGTATCATTGACAATACCTTATAATATAACGTAATATGCAGTGTATCACTGAAAATACCTTATAATATAACGTAATATGCGGTGTATCCGTGAAAATACCTTATAATATAACTTAATATGCAGTGTATCATTGAAAAAACCTTATAATATAACGTAATATGATATATATCATTAAAAATACCTTATAAAATAACGTAATATGCAGTATACCATTGAAAATACTTATAATATAACGTAATATGCAGTGTATCATTGGAAATACCTTATAATATACCGTAATTTGTAGTGTATCAATGAAAATACCTTATAATATAACGTAATATGCAGTGTATCATTGAAAATACCTTATAATATATCGTAATTTGTAGTGTATCATTGAAAATACCTTAGAATATATGGTAATTCTAGTCTATCAATGAAAATACCTTATAATATAACGTAATATGCAGTGTATCATTGAAAATACCTTATAATATATCGTAATTTGTAGTGTATCATTGAAAATACCTTATAGTATAACGTAATATGCAGTGCATCATTGAAAAAACCTTATAATATAACGTAATATGCAGTGTATCATTGAAAATACCTTATAATATAACGTAATATGCAGTGTATCATTGAAAATACCTTATAATATATCGTAATTTGTAGTGTATCATTGAAAATACCTTATAGTATAACGTTATATGCAGTGCATCATTGAAAAAACCTTATAATATAACGTAATATGCAGTGTATCATTGAAAATACCTTATAATATAACGTAATATGCGGTGTATCCGTGAAAATACCTTATGATATAACGTAATATGCAGTGTATCATTGAAAATACCTTAGAATATATGGTAATTCTAGTCTATCAATGAAAATACCTTATAATATAACGTAATATGCAGTGTATCAGTGAAAATACCTTATAATATATAGTAGTTTATCATTGAAAATACCTTATAATATAACGTAATATGCAGTGTATCATTGAAAATACCTTAGAATATATGGTAATTCTAGTCTATCAATGAAAATACCTTATAATATAACGTAATATACAGTGTATCATTGAAAATACTTTATAATATATCGTAATGTGTAGTGTATCATTGAAAATACCTTATAGTATAACGTAATATGCAGTGCATCATTGAAAATACCTTATAATATAACGTAATATGCGGTGTAACATTGAAAATACCTTATAATATAACGTAATATGCAGGTTATCATTGAAAATACCTTATAATATATCGTAATTTGTAGTGTATCATTGAAAATACCTTATAGTATAACGTTATATGCAGTGCATCATTGAAAGAACCTTATAATATAACGTAATATGCAGTGTATCATTGAAAATACCTTATTATATAACGTAATATGCGGTGTATCCGTGAAAATACCTTATGATATAACGTAATATGCAGTGTATCATTGAAAATACCTTAGAATATATGGTAATTCTAGTCTATCAATGAAAATACCTTATAATATAACGTAATATGCAGTGTATCAGTGAAAATCCCTTATAATATATAGTAGTTTATCATTGAAAATACCTTATAATATAACGTAATATGCAGTGTATCATTGAAAATACCTTAGAATATATGGTAATTCTAGTCTATCAATGAAAATACCTTATAATATAACGTAATATGCAGTGTATCATTGAAAATACTTTATAATATATCGTAATGTGTAGTGTATCATTGAAAATACCTTATAGTATAACGTAATATGCAGTGCATCATTGAAAATACCTTATAATATAACGTAATATGCGGTGTATCATTGAAAATACCTTATAATATAACGTAATATGCAGGTTATCATTGAAAATACCTTATAATATATCGTAATATGCAGTGTATCATTGAAAATACTTTATAATATATCGTAATGTGTAGTGTATCATTGAAAATACCTTATAGTATAACGTAATATGCAGTGCATCATTGAAAATACCTTATAATATAACGTAATATGCGGTGTATCATTGAAAATACCTTATAATATAACGTAATATGCAGGTTATCATTGAAAATACCTTATAATATATCGTAATTTGTAGTGTATCATTGAAAATACCTTAGAATATATGGTAATTCTAGTCTATCAATGAAAATACCTTATAAAAGAACGTAATATGCAGTGTATCAGTGAAAATCCCTTATAATATATAGTAGTTTATCATTGAAAATACCTTATAATATAACGTAATATGCAGTGTATCATTGAAAATACGTTAGAATATATGGTAATTCTAGTCTATCAATGAAAATACCTTATAATATAACGTAATATGCAGTGTATCATTGAAAATACTTTATAATATATCGTAATGTGTAGTGTATCATTGAAAATACCTTATACTATAACGTAATATGCAGTGCATCATTGAAAATACCTTATAATATAACGTAATATGCGGTGTATCATTGAAAATACCTTATAATATAACGTAATATGCAGGTTATCATTGAAAATACCTTATAATATATAGTAGTTTATCATTGAAAATACCTTATAATATAACGTAATATGCAGTGTATCATTGAAAATACCTTATAATATATCGTAATTTGTAGTGTATCATTGAAAATACCTTATAATATAACGTAATTTGTAGTGTATCATTGAAAATACCTTATAGTATAACGTAATATGCAGTGCATCATTGAAAAAACCTTATAATATAACGTAATATGCAGTGTATCATTGAAAATACCTTATCATATAACGTAATATGCAGTGTATCATTGAAAATACCTTATAATATAACGTAATATGCAGTGTATCATTGAAAATACCTTATAATATAACGTAATACGCGGTGTATCATTGAAAATACCTTATAATATAACGTAATATGCAGTCTACCATTGAAAATACCTTATAAAATAACGTAATATGCAGTGTATCATGGAAAATACCTTATAATATATCGTAATTTGTAGTGTATCATTGAAAATACCTTATAGTATAACGTTATATGCAGTGCATCATTGAAAAAACCTTATAATATAACGTAATATGCAGTGTATCATTGAAAATACCTTATAATATAACGTAATATGCGGTGTATCCGTGAAAATACCTTATGATATAACGTAATATGCAGTGTATCATTGAAAATACCTTAGAATATATGGTAATTCTAGTCTATCAATGAAAATACCTTATAATATAACGTAATATGCAGTGTATCAGTGAAAATACCTTATAATATATAGTAGTTTATCATTGAAAATACCTTATAATATAACGTAATATGCAGTGTATCATTGAAAATACCTTAGAATATATGGTAATTCTAGTCTATCAATGAAAATACCTTATAATATAACGTAATATACAGTGTATCATTGAAAATACTTTATAATATATCGTAATGTGTAGTGTATCATTGAAAATACCTTATAGTATAACGTAATATGCAGTGCATCATTGAAAATACCTTATAATATAACGTAATATGCGGTGTAACATTGAAAATACCTTATAATATAACGTAATATGCAGGTTATCATTGAAAATACCTTATAATATATCGTAATTTGTAGTGTATCATTGAAAATACCTTATAGTATAACGTTATATGCAGTGCATCATTGAAAGAACCTTATAATATAACGTAATATGCAGTGTATCATTGAAAATACCTTATTATATAACGTAATATGCGGTGTATCCGTGAAAATACCTTATGATATAACGTAATATGCAGTGTATCATTGAAAATACCTTAGAATATATGGTAATTCTAGTCTATCAATGAAAATACCTTATAATATAACGTAATATGCAGTGTATCAGTGAAAATCCCTTATAATATATAGTAGTTTATCATTGAAAATACCTTATAATATAACGTAATATGCAGTGTATCATTGAAAATACCTTAGAATATATGGTAATTCTAGTCTATCAATGAAAATACCTTATAATATAACGTAATATGCAGTGTATCATTGAAAATACTTTATAATATATCGTAATGTGTAGTGTATCATTGAAAATACCTTATAGTATAACGTAATATGCAGTGCATCATTGAAAATACCTTATAATATAACGTAATATGCGGTGTATCATTGAAAATACCTTATAATATAACGTAATATGCAGGTTATCATTGAAAATACCTTATAATATATCGTAATATGCAGTGTATCATTGAAAATACTTTATAATATATCGTAATGTGTAGTGTATCATTGAAAATACCTTATAGTATAACGTAATATGCAGTGCATCATTGAAAATACCTTATAATATAACGTAATATGCGGTGTATCATTGAAAATACCTTATAATATAACGTAATATTCAGGTTATCATTGAAAATACCTTATAATATATCGTAATTTGTAGTGTATCATTGAAAATACCTTAGAATATATGGTAATTCTAGTCTATCAATGAAAATACCTTATAAAAGAACGTAATATGCAGTGTATCAGTGAAAATCCCTTATAATATATAGTAGTTTATCATTGAAAATACCTTATAATATAACGTAATATGCAGTGTATCATTGAAAATACGTTAGAATATATGGTAATTCTAGTCTATCAATGAAAATACCTTATAATATAACGTAATATGCAGTGTATCATTGAAAATACTTTATAATATATCGTAATGTGTAGTGTATCATTGAAAATACCTTATACTATAACGTAATATGCAGTGTATCATTGAAAATACCTTATAATATAACGTAATATGCGGTGTATCATTGAAAATACCTTATAATATAACGTAATATGCAGGTTATCATTGAAAATACCTTATAATATATAGTAGTTTATCATTGAAAATACCTTATAATATAACGTAATATGCAGTGTATCATTGAAAATACCTTATAATATATCGTAATTTGTAGTGTATCATTGAAAATACCTTATAATATAACGTAATTTGTAGTGTATCATTGAAAATACCTTATAGTATAACGTAATATGCAGTGCATCATTGAAAAAACCTTATAATATAACGTAATATGCAGTGTATCATTGAAAATACCTTATCATACAACGTAATATGCAGTGTATCATTGAAAATACCTTATAATATAACGTAATATGCAGTGTATCATTGAAAATACCTTATAATATAACGTAATACGCGGTGTATCATTGAAAATACCTTATAATATAACGTAATATGCATTCTACCATTGAAAATACCTTATAAAATAACGTAATATGCAGTGTATCATGGAAAATACCTTATAATATATCGTAATTTGTAGTGTATCATTGAAAATACCTTATAGTATAACGTAATATGCAGTGCATCATTGAAAAAACCTTATAATATAACGTAATATGCAGTGTATCATTGAAAATACCTTATAATATAACGTAATATGCAGTGTATCATTGAAAATACCTTATAATATAACGTAAAATGCAGTGTATCATTGAAAATAGCTTATAATATAACGTAATATGCAGTGTATCATTGAAAATACCTTATAATATAACGTAATATGCAGTGTATCATTGAAAATACCTTATAATACAATGTAATATGCAGTCTATCATTGGAAATACCGTATAATATAACGTAATATGCAGTGTATCATTGAAAATACCTTATAATATATCGTAATTTGTAGTGTATCATTGAAAATACCTTATAGTATAACGTTATATGCAGTGCATCATTGAAAAAACCTTATAATATAACGTAATATGCAGTGTATCATTGAAAATACCTTATAATATAACGTAATATGCAGTGTATCATTGAAAATACCTTATAATATAACGTAAAATGCAGTGTATCATTGAAAATAGCTTATAATATAACGTAATATGCAGTGTATCATTGAAAATACCTTATAATATAACGTAATATGCAGTGTATCATTGAAAATACCTTAGCATATATGGTAATTCTAGTCTATCAATGAAAATACCTTATAATATAACGTAATATGCAGTGTATCATTGAAAATACTTTATAATATATCGTAATGTGTAGTGTATCATTGAAAATACCTTATAGTATAACGTAATATGCAGTGCATCATTGAAAATACCTTATAATATAACGTAATATGCGGTGTATCATTGAAAATACCTTATAATATAACGTAATATGCAGGTTATCATTGAAAATACCTTATAATATATCGTAATATGCAGTGTATCATTGAAAATACTTTATAATATATCGTAATGTGTAGTGTATCATTGAAAATACCTTATAGTATAACGTAATATGCAGTGCATCATTGAAAATACCTTATAATATAACGTAATATGCGGTGTATCATTGAAAATACCTTATAATATAACGTAATATGCAGGTTATCATTGAAAATACCTTATAATATATCGTAATTTGTAGTGTATCATTGAAAATACCTTAGAATATATGGTAATTCTAGTCTATCAATGAAAATACCTTATAAAAGAACGTAATATGCAGTGTATCAGTGAAAATCCCTTATAATATATAGTAGTTTATCATTGAAAATACCTTATAATATAACGTAATATGCAGTGTATCATTGAAAATACCTTAGAATATATGGTAATTCTAGTCTATCAATGAAAATACCTTATAATATAACGTAATATGCAGTGTATCATTGAAAATACTTTATAATATATCGTAATGTGTAGTGTATCATTGAAAATACCTTATACTATAACGTAATATGCAGTGCATCATTGAAAATACCTTATAATATAACGTAATATGCAGTGTATCATTGAAAATACCTTATAATATAACGTAATATGCAGGTTATCATTGAAAATACCTTATAATATATAGTAGTTTATCATTGAAAATACCTTATAATATAACGTAATATGCTGTGTATCATTGAAAATACCTTATAATATATCGTAATTTGTAGTGTATCATTGAAAATACCTTATAATATAACGTAATTTGTAGTGTATCATTGAAAATACCTTATAGTATAACGTAATATGCAGTGCATCATTGAAAAAACCTTATAATATAGCGTAATATGCAGTGTATCATTGAAAATACCTTATCATACAACGTAATATGCAGTGTATCATTGAAAATACCTTATAATATAACGTAATATGCAGTGTATCATTGAAAATACCTTATAATATAACGTAATACGCGGTGTATCATTGAAAATACCTTATAATATAACGTAATATGCAGTCTACCATTGAAAATACCTTATAAAATAACGTAATATGCAGTGTATCATGGAAAATACCTTATAATATATCGTAATTTGTAGTGTATCATTGAAAATACTTTATAGTATAACGTAATATGCAGTGCATCATTGAAAAAACCTTATAATATAACGTAATATGCAGTGTATCATTGAAAATACCTTATAATATAACGTAATATGCAGTGTATCATTGAAAATACCTTATAATATAACGTAATATGCAGTGTATCATTGAAAATAGCTTATAATATATCGTAATTTGTAGTGTATCATTGAAAATACCTTATAGTATAACGTAATATGCAGTGTATCATTGAAAATACCTTATAATATAACGTAATATGCAGTGTATCATTGAAAATACCTTATAATATAACGTAAAATGCAGTGTATCATTGAAAATAGCTTATAATATAACGTAATATGCAGTGTATCATTGAAAATACCTTATAATATAACGTAATATGCAGTGTATCATTGAAAATACCTTATAATACAATGTAATATGCAGTCTATCATTGGAAATACCGTATAATATAACGTAATATGCAGTGTATCATTGAAAATACCTTATAATATATCGTAATTTGTAGTGTATCATTGAAAATACCTTATAGTATAACGTTATATGCAGTGCATCATTGAAAAAACCTTATAATATAACGTAATATGCAGTGTATCATTGAAAATACCTTATAATATAACGTAATATGCGGTGTATCCGTGAAAATACCTTATGATATAACGTAATATGCAGTGTATCATTGAAAATACCTTAGAATATATGGTAATTCTAGTCTATCAATGAAAATACCTTATAATATAACGTAATATGCAGTGTATCAGTGAAAATACCTTATAATATATAGTAGTTTATCATTGAAAATACCTTATAATATAACGTAATATGCAGTGTATCATTGAAAATACCTTAGAATATATGGTAATTCTAGTCTATCAATGAAAATACCTTATAATATAACGTAATATACAGTGTATCATTGAAAATACTTTATAATATATCGTAATGTGTAGTGTATCATTGAAAATACCTTATAGTATAACGTAATATGCAGTGCATCATTGAAAATACCTTATAATATAACGTAATATGCGGTGTAACATTGAAAATACCTTATAATATAACGTAATATGCAGGTTATCATTGAAAATACCTTATAATATATCGTAATTTGTAGTGTATCATTGAAAATACCTTATAGTATAACGTTATATGCAGTGCATCATTGAAAGAACCTTATAATATAACGTAATATGCAGTGTATCATTGAAAATACCTTATTATATAACGTAATATGCGGTGTATCCGTGAAAATACCTTATGATATAACGTAATATGCAGTGTATCATTGAAAATACCTTAGAATATATGGTAATTCTAGTCTATCAATGAAAATACCTTATAATATAACGTAATATGCAGTGTATCATTGAAAATACTTTATAATATATCGTAATGTGTAGTGTATCATTGAAAATACCTTATAGTATAACGTAATATGCAGTGCATCATTGAAAATACCTTATAATATAACGTAATATGCGGTGTATCATTGAAAATACCTTATAATATAACGTAATATGCAGGTTATCATTGAAAATACCTTATAATATATCGTAATATGCAGTGTATCATTGAAAATACTTTATAATATATCGTAATGTGTAGTGTATCATTGAAAATACCTTATAGTATAACGTAATATGCAGTGCATCATTGAAAATACCTTATAATATAACGTAATATGCGGTGTATCATTGAAAATACCTTATAATATAACGTAATATGCAGGTTATCATTGAAAATACCTTATAATATATCGTAATTTGTAGTGTATCATTGAAAATACCTTAGAATATATGGTAATTCTAGTCTATCAATGAAAATACCTTATAAAAGAACGTAATATGCAGTGTATCAGTGAAAATCCCTTATAATATATAGTAGTTTATCATTGAAAATACCTTATAATATAACGTAATATGCAGTGTATCATTGAAAATACCTTAGAATATATGGTAATTCTAGTCTATCAATGAAAATACCTTATAATATAACGTAATATGCAGTGTATCATTGAAAATACTTTATAATATATCGTAATGTGTAGTGTATCATTGAAAATACCTGATACTATAACGTAATATGCAGTGCATCATTGAAAATACCTTATAATATAACGTAATATGCGGTGTATCATTGAAAATACCTTATAATATAACGTAATATGCAGGTTATCATTGAAAATACCTTATAATATATAGTAGTTTATCATTGAAAATACCTTATAATATAACGTAATATGCAGTGTATCATTGAAAATACCTTATAATATATCGTAATTTGTAGTGTATCATTGAAAATACCTTATAATATAACGTAATTTGTAGTGTATCATTGAAAATACCTTATAGTATAACGTAATATGCAGTGCATCATTGAAAAAACCTTATAATATAACGTAATATGCAGTGTATCATTGAAAATACCTTATCATATAACGTAATATGCAGTGTATCATTGAAAATACCTTATAATATAACGTAATATGCAGTGTATCATTGAAAATACCTTATAATATAACGTAATACGCGGTGTATCATTGAAAATACCTTATAATATAACGTAATATGCAGTCTACCATTGAAAATACCTTATAAAATAACGTAATATGCAGTGTATCATGGAAAATACCTTATAATATATCGTAATTTGTAGTGTATCATTGAAAATACTTTATAGTATAACGTAATATGCAGTGCATCATTGAAAAAACCTTATAATATAACGTAATATGCAGTGTATCATTGAAAATACCTTATAATATAACGTAATATGCAGTGTATCATTGAAAATACCTTATAATATAACGTAATATGCAGTGTATCATTGAAAATAGCTTATAATATATCGTAATTTGTAGTGTATCATTGAAAATACCTTATAGTATAACGTAATATGCAGTGCATCATTGAAAAAACCTTATAATATAACGTAATATGAAGTGTATCATTGAAAATACCTTATAATATAACGTAATATGCAGTGTATCATTGAAAATACGTTATAATATATCGTAATTTGTAGTGTATCATTGAAAATACCTTAGAATATATGGTAATTCTAGTCTATCAATGAAAATACCTTATAATATAACGTAATATGCAGTCTACCATTGAAAATACCTTATAATATAACGTAATATGATATATATCATTAAAAATACCTTATAAAATAACGTAATATGCAGTATACCATTGAAAATACTTATAATATAACGTAATATGCAGTGTATCATTGAAAATACATTATAATATAACGTAATATGCACTGTATCATTGAAAATACCTTATAATATAACGTAATTGTAGTGTATCATTGAAAATACCTTATAATATAACGTAATATGCAATGTATCATTGAAAATACTTTATAATATATCGTAATTTGTAGTGTATCATTGAAAATACCTTATAATATAACGTAATTTGTAGTGTATCATTGAAAATATATTATAATATAAAGTAAAATGCAGTGTATCATTGAAAATAGCTTATAATATAACGTAATATGCAGTGTATCATTGAAAATACCTTATAATATAACGTAATATGCAGTGTATCATTGAAAATACCTTATAATACAATGTAATATGCAGTCTATCATTGGAAATACCGTATAATATAACGTAATATGCAGTGTATCATTGAAAATACCTTATAATATAACGTAATATCCAGTCTATCACTGAAAATACCTTATAATATAACGTAATATGCAGTGTATCATTGAAAATACCTTATAATATAATGTAATATGTACTGTATCATTTAAAATTCCTTATAATATAACGTAATATGCAGTGTATCATTGAAAATACATTATAATATAACGTAATATGCTGTGTAGCATTGAAAATACCTTATAATATAACGTAATATGCAGTCTACCATTGAAAATACCTTATAATATAACGTAATTTGTAGTGTATCATTGAAAATACCTTATAGTATAACGTAATATGCAGTGCATCATTGAAAAAACCTTATAATATAACGTAATATGCAGTGTATCATTGAAAATACCTTATCATATAACGTAATATGCAGTGTATCATTGAAAATACCTTATAATATAACGTAAAATGCAGTGTATCATTGAAAATAGCTTATAATATAACGTAATATGCAGTGTATCATTGAAAATACCTTATAATATAACGTAATATGCAGTGTATCATTGAAAATACCTTATAATACAATGTAATATGCAGTCTATCATTGGAAATACCGTATAATATAACGTAATATGCAGTGTATCATTGAAAATACCTTATAATATATCGTAATTTGTAGTGTATCATTGAAAATACCTTATAGTATAACGTTATATGCAGTGCATCATTGAAAAAACCTTATAATATAACGTAATATGCAGTGTATCATTGAAAATACCTTATAATATAACGTAATATGCGGTGTATCCGTGAAAATACCTTATGATATAACGTAATATGCAGTGTATCATTGAAAATACCTTAGAATATATGGTAATTCTAGTCTATCAATGAAAATACCTTATAATATAACGTAATATGCAGTGTATCAGTGAAAATACCTTATAATATATAGTAGTTTATCATTGAAAATACCTTATAATATAACGTAATATGCAGTGTATCATTGAAAATACCTTAGAATATATGGTAATTCTAGTCTATCAATGAAAATACCTTATAATATAACGTAATATGCAGTGTATCATTGAAAATACCTTATAATATATCGTAAT
>CAKAJI010000770.1:0-67991 GCA_916610255.1 Lasioglossum lativentre | reverse complement strand
TTATTTTCAATGGTAGACTGCATATTACGATATATTATAAGGTATTTTCAATGATACACTACAAATTACGATATATTATAAGGTATTTTCAATGATACCCTGCATATTACGTTATATTATAAGGTATTTTCAATGAAACACTGCATATTACGTTATATTATAAGGTATTTTCAATGATACACTGCATATTACGTTATATTATAAGGTATTTTCAATGATGCACTGCATATTACTTTATATTATAAGGTATTTTCATTGATAGACAAGAATTACCATATATTCTAAGGTATTTTCAATGATACTCAGCATATTACATTATATTATAAGGTATTTTCAATGATAAACTACTATATATATAAGGTATTTTCAATGATACACTGCATATTACGTTATATGAGAAGGTATTTTCATTGATACACTACAAATTACGATATATTATAAGGTATTTTTCAATGATACCCTGCATATTACGTTATATTATAAGGTATTTTCAATGATACACTGCATATTGCGTTATATTATAAGGTATTTTCAATGATAAACTACTATATATTATAAGGTATTTTCAATGATACACTGCAATTTACGTTATATTATAAGGTATTTTCATTGATAGACTAGAATTACCATATATTCTAAGTTATTTTCAATGATACACTACAAATTACGATATATTATAAGGTATTTTCAATGATACCCTGCATATTACGTTATATTATAAGGTATTTTCAATGAAACACTGCATATTACGTTATATTATAAGGTATTTTCAATGATACACTGCATATTACGTTATATTATAAGGTATTTTCAATGATGCACTGCATATTACTTTATATTATAAGGTATTTTCATTGATAGACAAGAATTACCATATATTCTAAGGTATTTTCAATGATACACTGCATATTACGTTATATTATTATTTATTTTCAATGACACACTAAAAAATTACCATATATTCTAAGGTATTTTCAATGATACACTACAAATTACGATATATTATAAGGTATTTTCAATGATACACTGCATATTACGTTATATGAGAAGGAATTTTCATTGATACACTACAAATTACGATATATTATAAGGTATTTTGAATGATACACTGCATATTACGTGATATTATAAGGTATTTTCAATGATGCACTGCATATTACGTTATACTATAAGGTATTTTCAATGATACAATACAAATTACGATATATTATAAGGTATTTTCAATGATGCACTGCATATTACGTTATACTATAAGGTATTTTCAATGATACAATTCAAATTACGATATATTATAAGGTATTTTCAATGATACACAGCATATTACATTATATTATAAGGTATTTTCAATGATACACAGCATATTACGTTATATTATAAGGTATTTTCAATGGTAAACTACTATATGTTATAAGGTATTTTCAATGATACACTGCATATTACGTTATATGGGAAGGTATTTTCAATGATACACTGCATATTACGTTATATTATAAGGTATTTTCAATGATACACTGCATATTACGTTATATTATAAGGTATTTTCAATGATACACTACATATTACGATATATTATAAGGTATTTTCAATGATACACTGCATATTACGTTATATTATAAGGTATTTTCATTGATAGACTAGAATTACCATATATTCTAAGGTATTTTCAATGATACACTGCATATTACGTTATATCATAAGGTATTTTCAATGATACACTGCATAATAAGTAATATTAAAAGGTATTTTCAATGATAAACTGCTATATATTATAAGGTATTTTCAATGATACACTGCATATTACGTGATATTATAAGGTATTTTCAATGATGCACTGCATATTACGTTATACTATAAGGTATTTTCAATGATACAATACAAATTACGATATATTATAAGGTATTTTCATTGATACACAGCATATTACATTATATTATAAGGTATTTTCAATGATAAACTACTATATATTATAAGGTATTTTCAATGATACACTGCATATTACGTTATATGTGAAGGTATTTTCATTGATACACTACAAATTACGATATATTATAAGGTATTTTCAATGACAGACTACATATTACATTATTTTATAGTGTATTTTCAATGATACACTACCAATTACGATATATTATAAGGTATTTTCAATGATGCACTGCATATTACGTTATATTATAAGGTATTTTCAATGATACAATGCATATTACGTTATATTATAAGGTATTTTTATTGATACACTACAAATTACGATATATTATAAGGTATTTTCAATGATACACTGCATATTACGTTATATGAGAAGGTATTTTCATTGATACACTACAAATTACGATATATTATAAGGTATTTTCAATGATACACTGCATATTACGTTATATGGGAAGGTATTTTCAATGATACACTGCATATTACGTTATATTATAAGGTATTTTCAATGATACACAGCATATTACGGTATATCATAAGGTATTTTCAATGATACACTGCATATTACGTTATATGGGAAGGTATTTTCAATGATACACTGCATATTACGGTATATCATAAGGTATTTTCAATGATACACTGCATATTACGTTATATGGGAAGGTATTTTCAATGATGCACTGCATATTACGTTATATTATAAGGTATTTTCAATGATACAATGCATATTACGTTATATTATAAGGTATTTTTATTGATACACTACAAATTACGATATATTATAAGGTATTTTCAATGATACACTGCATATTACGTTATATGAGAAGGTATTTTCATTGATACACTACAAATTACGATATATTATAAGGTATTTTCAATGATACACTGCATATTACGTTATATGGGAAGGTATTTTCAATGATACACTGCATATTACGTTATATTATAAGGTATTTTCAATGATACACAGCATATTACGTTATATTATATGGTATTTTCAATGATACACTGCATATTACGTTATATTATAAGGTATTTTCAATGATACACTGCATATTACGTTATATTATAAGGTATTTTCAATGATAAACTACTATATATTATAAGGTATTTTCAATGATACACTACAAATTACGATATATTATAAGGTATTTTCAATGATACACTGCATATTACGGTATATCATAAGGTATTTTCAATGATACACTGCATATTAAGTTATATTATAAGGTATTTTCAATGATACACTGCATATTACGTTATATGAGAAGGTATTTTCATTGATACACTACAAATTACGATATATTATAAGGTATTTTCAATGATACACTGCATATTACGTTATATGGGAAGGTATTTTCAATGATACACTGCATATTACGTTATATTATAAGGTATTTTCAATGATACACAGCATATTACGTTATATTATATGGTATTTTCAATGATACACTGCATATTACGTTATATTATAAGGTGTTTTCAATGATACACTGCATATTACGTTATATTATAAGGTATTTTCAATGATAAACTACTATATATTATAAGGTATTTTCAATGATACACCACAAATTACGATATATTATAAGGTATTTTCAATGATACACTGTATATTACGTTATATAATATGGTATTTTCAATGATACACTGCATATTATGTTATATTATAAGGTATTTTCAATGATGCACTGCATATTACGTTATACTATAAGGTATTTTCAATGATACACTACAAATTACGTTATATTATAAGGTATTTTCAATGATACACTGCATATTACGTTATATTATAAGGTATTTTCAATGATACACTGCATATTACGGTATATCATAAGGTATTTTCAATGATACACTGCATATTAAGTTATATTATAAGGTATTTTCAATGATACACTGCATATTACGTTATATTATAAGGTATTTTCAATGATACACTGCATATTACGTTATATTATAAGGTATTTTCAATGATACACTGCATATTACGTTATATGAGAAGGTATTTTCATTGATACACTACAAATTACGATATATTATAAGGTATTTTCAATGATACACTGCATATTACGTTATATGGGAAGGTATTTTCAATGATACACTGCATATTACGTTATATTATAAGGTATTTTCAATGATACAATGCATATTACGTTATATTATAAGGTATTTTCAAAGATACACTACAAATAACGATATATTATAAGGTATTTTCAATGATACACTGCATATTACGTTATATGAGAAGGTAGTTTTATTGATACACTACAAATTACGATATATTATAAGGTATTTTCAATGATACACTGCATATTACGTTATATGGGAAGGTATTTTCAAAGATACACTGCATATTACGTTATATTATAAGGTATTTTCAATGATACACTGCATATTACGTTATATTATAAGGTATTTTCAAAGATACACTACATATAACGATATATTATAAGGTATTTTCAATGATACACTGCATATTACGTTATATGAGAAGGTATTTTCATTGATACACTACAAATTACGATATATTATAAGGTATTTTCAATGATACACTGCATATTACGTTATATGGGAAGGTATTTTCAATGATACACTGCATATTACGTTATATTATATGGTATTTTCTTTGATACACTGCATATTACGTTATATTATAAGGTATTTTTATTGATACACTACAAATTACGATATATTATAAGGTATTTTCAATGATACACTGCATATTACGTTATATGGGAAGGTATTTTCAATGATACACTGCATATTACGTTATATTATAAGGTATTTTCAATGATACACAGCATATTACGTGATATTATATGGTATTTTCAATGGTACACTGCATATTACGTTATATTATAAGGTGTTTTCAATGATACACTGCATATTACGTTATATTATAAGGTATTTTCAATGATAAACTACTATATATTATAAGGTATTTTCAATGATACACTACAAATTACGATATATTATAAGGTATTTTCAATGATACACTGTATATTACGTTATATTATAAGGTATTTTCAATGATACACTGCATATTACGTTATATTATAAGGTATTTTCAATGATACACTGCATATTACGTTATACTATAAGGTATTTTCAATGATACACTACAAATTACGATATATTATAAGGTATTTTCAATGATACACTGCATATTACGTTATATTATAAGGTATTTTCAATGATACACTGCATATTACGTTATATCATAAGGTATTTTCAATGATAGACTGCATATTAAGTTATATTATAAGGTATTTTCAATGATAAACTACTATATATTATAAGGTATTTTCAATGATACACTGCATATTACGTTATATGAGAAGGTATTTTCATTGATACACTACAAATTACGATATATTATAAGGTATTTTCAATGATACACTGCATATTACGTTATATGGGAAGGTATTTTCAATGATACACTGCATATTACGTTATATTATAAGGTATTTTCAATGATACACTGCATATTACGTTATATGGGAAGGTATTTTCAATGATACACTGCATATTACGTTATATGAGAAGGTAGTTTTATTGATACACTACAAATTACGATATATTATAAGGTATTTTCAATGATACACTGCATATTACGTTATATGGGAAGGTATTTTCAAAGATACACTGCATATTACGTTATATTATAAGGTATTTTCAATGATACAATGCATATTACGTTATATTATAAGGTATTTTCAAAGATACACTACATATAACGATATATTATAAGGTATTTTCAATGATACACTGCATATTACGTTATATGAGAAGGTATTTTCATTGATACACTACAAATTACGATATATTATAAGGTATTTTCAATGATACACTGCATATTACGTTATATGGGAAGGTATTTTCAATGATACACTGCATATTACGTTATATTATATGGTATTTTCTTTGATACACTGCATATTACGTTATATTATAAGGTATTTTTATTGATACACTACAAATTACGATATATTATAAGGTATTTTCAATGATACACTGCATATTACGTTATATGGGAAGGTATTTTCAATGATACACTGCATATTACGTTATATTATAAGGTATTTTCAATGATACACAGCATATTACGTTATATTATATGGTATTTTCAATGGTACACTGCATATTACGTTATATTATAAGGTGTTTTCAATGATACACTGCATATTACGTTATATTATAAGGTATTTTCAATGATAAACTACTATATATTATAAGGTATTTTCAATGATACACTACAAATTACGATATATTATAAGGTATTTTCAATGATACACTGTATATTACGTTATATTATAAGGTATTTTCAATGATACACTGCATATTACGTTATATTATAAGGTATTTTCAATGATGCACTGCATATTACGTTATACTATAAGGTATTTTCAATGATACACTACAAATTACGATATATTATAAGGTATTTTCAATGATACACTGCATATTACGTTATATTATAAGGTATTTTCAATGATACACTGCATATTACGGTATATCATAAGGTATTTTCAATGATAGACTGCATATTAAGTTATATTATAAGGTATTTTCAATGATAAACTACTATATATTATAAGGTATTTTCAATGATACACTGCATATTACGTTATATGAGAAGGTATTTTCATTGATACACTACAAATTACGATATATTATAAGGTATTTTCAATGATACACTGCATATTACGTTATATGGGAAGGTATTTTCAATGATACACTGCATATTACGTTATATTATAAGGTATTTTCAATGATACACTGCATATTACGTTATATGGGAAGGTATTTTCAATGATACACTGCATATTACGTTATATTATAAGGTATTTTCAATGATACACAGCATATTACGTTATATTATATGGTATTTTCAATGATACACTGCATATTACGTTATATTATAAGGTGTTTTCAATGATACACTGCATATTACGTTATATTATAAGGTATTTTCAATGATAAACTACTATATATTATAAGGTATTTTCAATGATACACCACAAATTACGATATATTATAAGGTATTTTCAATGATACACTGTATATTACGTTATATTATAAGGTATTTTCAATGATACACTGCATATTACGTTATATTATAGGGTATTTTCAATGATGCACTGCATATTACGTTATACTATAAGATATTTTCAATGATACACTGCATATTACGGTATATCATAAGGTATTTTCAATGATACACTGCATATTAAGTTATATTAGAAGGTATTTTCAATGATACACAGCATATTACGTTATATTATATGGTATTTTCAATGATACACTGCATATTACGTTATATTATAAGGTGTTTTCAATGATACACTGCATATTACGTTATATTATAAGGTATTTTCAATGATAAACTACTATATATTATAAGGTATTTTCAATGATACACCACAAATTACGATATATTATAAGGTATTTTCAATGATACACTGTATATTACGTTATATAATATGGTATTTTCAATGATACACTGCATATTATGTTATATTATAAGGTATTTTCAATGATGCACTGCATATTACGTTATACTATAAGGTATTTTCAATGATACACTACAAATTACGATATATTATAAGGTATTTTCAATGATACACTGCATATTACGTTATATTATAAGGTATTTTCAATGATACACTGCATATTACGGTATATCATAAGGTATTTTCAATGATACACTGCATATTAAGTTATATTATAAGGTATTTTCAATGATACACTGCATATTACGTTATATTATAAGGTATTTTCAATGATACACTGCATATTACGTTATATTATAAGGTATTTTCAATGATACACTGCATATTACGTTATATGAGAAGGTATTTTCATTGATACACTACAAATTACGATATATTATAAGGTATTTTCAATGATACACTGCATATTACGTTATATGGGAAGGTATTTTCAATGATACACTGCATATTACGTTATATTATAAGGTATTTTCAATGATACAATGCATATTACGTTATATTATAAGGTATTTTCAAAGATACACTACAAATAACGATATATTATAAGGTATTTTCAATGATACACTGCATATTACGTTATATGAGAAGGTAGTTTTATTGATACACTACAAATTACGATATATTATAAGGTATTTTCAATGATACACTGCATATTACGTTATATGGGAAGGTATTTTCAAAGATACACTGCATATTACGTTATATTATAAGGTATTTTCAATGATACAATGCATATTACGTTATATTATAAGGTATTTTCAAAGATACACTACATATAACGATATATTATAAGGTATTTTCAATGATACACTGCATATTACGTTATATGAGAAGGTATTTTCATTGATACACTACAAATTACGATATATTATAAGGTATTTTCAATGATACACTGCATATTACGTTATATGGGAAGGTATTTTCAATGATACACTGCATATTACGTTATATTATATGGTATTTTCTTTGATACACTGCATATTACGTTATATTATAAGGTATTTTTATTGATACACTACAAATTACGATATATTATAAGGTATTTTCAATGATACACTGCATATTACGGTATATCATAAGGTATTTTCAATGATAGACTGCATATTACGTTATATTATAAGGTATTTTCAATGATGCACTGCATATTACGTTATACTATAAGGTATTTTCAATGATACACTACAAATTACGATATATTATAAGGTATTTTCAATGATACACTGCATATTACGTTATATTATAAGGTATTTTCAATGATACACTGCATATTACGGTATATCATAAGGTATTTTCAATGATAGACTGCATATTACGTTATATTATAAGGTGTTTTCAATGATACACTGCATATTACGTTATATTATAAGGTATTTTCAATGATAAACTACTATATATTATAAGGTATTTTCAATGATACACCACAAATTACGATATATTATAAGGTATTTTCAATGATACACTGTATATTACGTTATATTATAAGGTATTTTCAATGATACACTGCATATTACGTTATATTATAGGGTATTTTCAATGATGCACTGCATATTACGTTATACTATAAGATATTTTCAATGATACACTGCATATTACGGTATATCATAAGGTATTTTCAATGATACACTGCATATTAAGTTATATTAGAAGGTATTTTCAATGATACACTGCATATTACGTTATATTATAAGGTATTTTCAATGATGCACTGCATATTACGTTATACTATAAGGTATTTTCAATGATACACTGCATATTACGGTATATCATAAGGTATTTTCAATGATACACTGCATATTAAGTTATATTATAAGGTATTTTCAATGATACACTGCATATTACGTTATATTATAAGGTATTTTCAATGATACACTGCATATTACGTTATATTATAAGGTATTTTCAATGATACACTGCATATTACGTTATATGAGAAGGTATTTTCATTGATACACTACAAATTACGATATATTATAAGGTATTTTCAATGATACACTGCATATTACGTTATATGGGAAGGTATTTTCAATGATACACTGCATATTACGTTATATTATAAGGTATTTTCAATGATACAATGCATATTACGTTATATTATAAGGTATTTTCAAAGATACACTACAAATAACGATATATTATAAGGTATTTTCAATGATACACTGCATATTACGTTATATGAGAAGGTATTTTCATTGATACACTACAAATTACGATATATTATAAGGTATTTTCAATGATACACTGCATATTACGTTATATGGGAAGGTATTTTCATTGATACACTACAAATTACGATATATTATAAGGTATTTTCAATGATACACTGCATATTACGTTATATGGGAAGGTATTTTCAATGATACACTGCATATTACGTTATATTATAAGGTATTTTCAATGATACACTGCATATTACGTTATATTATATGGTATTTTCAATGATACACTGCATATTACGTTATATTATAAGGTATTTTTATTGATACACTACAAATTACGATATATTATAAGGTATTTTCAATGATACACTGCATATTACGTTATATGAGAAGGTATTTTCATTGATACACTTCAAATTACGATATATTATAAGGTATTTTCAATGATACACTGCATATTACGTTATATTATAAGGTATTTTCAATGATACACTGCATATTACGTTATATGAGAAGGTATTTTCATTGATACACTACAAATTACGATATATTATAAGGTATTTTCAATGATACACTGCATATTACGTTATATGGGAAGGTATTTTCAATGATACACTGCATATTACGTTATATTATAAGGTATTTTCAATGATACAATGCATATTACGTTATATTATAAGGTATTTTCAAAGATACACTACAAATAACGATATATTATAAGGTATTTTCAATGATACACTGCATATTACGTTATATGAGAAGGTATTTTTATTGATACACTACAAATTACGATATATTATAAGGTATTTTCAATGATACACTGCATATTACGTTATATGGGAAGGTATTTTCATTGATACACTACAAATTACGATATATTATAAGGTATTTTCAATGATACACTGCATATTACGTTATATGGGAAGGTATTTTCATTGATACACTACAAATTACGATATATTATAAGGTATTTTCAATGATACACTGCATATTACGTTATATGGGAAGGTATTTTCAATGATACACTGCATATTACGTTATATTATAAGGTATTTTCAATGATACACTGCATATTACGTTATATTATATGGTATTTTCAATGATACACTGCATATTACGTTATATTATAAGGTATTTTTATTGATACACTACAAATTACGATATATTATAAGGTATTTTCAATGATACACTGCATATTACGTTATATGAGAAGGTATTTTCATTGATACACTTCAAATTACGATATATTATAAGGTATTTTCAATGATACACTGCATATTACGTTATATGGGAAGGTATTTTCAATGATACACTGCATATTACGTTATATTATAAGGTATTTTCAATGATACACTGCATATTACGTTATATTATATGGTATTTTCAATGATACACTGCATATTACGTTATATTATAAGGTGTTTTCAATGATACACTGCATATTACGTTATATTATAAGGTATTTTCAATGATAAACTACTATATATTATAAGGTATTTTCAATGATACACTACAAATTACAATATATTATAAGGTATTTTCAATGATACACTGTATATTACGTTATATTATAAGGTATTTTCAATGATACACTGCATATTACGTTATATTATAAGGTATTTTCAATGATACACTGCATATTACGTTATATTATAAGGTATTTTCAATGATACACTGCATATTACGGTATATCATAAGGTATTTTCAATGATAGACTGCATATTAAGTTATATTATAAGGTATTTTCAATGATAAACTACTATATATTATAAGGTATTTTCAATGATACACTGCATATTACGTTATATGAGAAAGTATTTTTATTGATACACTACAAATTACGATATATTATAAGGTATTTTCAATGATACACTGCATATTACGTTATATGGGAAGGTATTTTCAAAGATACACTGCATATTACGTTATATTATAAGGTATTTTCAATGATACAATGCATATTACGTTATATTATAAGGTATTTTCAAAGATACACTACATATAACGATATATTATAAGGTATTTTCAATGATACACTGCATATTACGTTATACTATAAGGTATTTTCAATGATACAATACAAATTACGATATATTATAAGGTATTTTCATTGATACACAGCTTATTACATTATATTATAAGGTATTTTCAATGATAAACTACTATATATTATAAGGTATTTTCAATGATACACTGCATATTACGTTATATGTGAAGGTATTTTCATTGATACACTACAAATTACGATATATTATAAGGTATTTTCAATGACAGACTACATATTACATTATTTTATAGTGTATTTTCAATGATACACTACCAATTACGATATATTATAAGGTATTTTCAATGATGCACTGCATATTACGTTATATTATAAGGTATTTTCAATGATACAATGCATATTACGTTATATTATAAGGTATTTTTATTGATACACTACAAATTACGATATATTATAAGGTATTTTCAATGATACACTGCATATTACGTTATATGAGAAGGTATTTTCATTGATACACTACAAATTACGATATATTATAAGGTATTTTCAATGATACACTGCATATTACGTTATATGGGAAGGTATTTTCAATGATACACTGCATATTACGTTATATTATAAGGTATTTTCAATGATACACAGCATATTACGGTATATCATAAGGTATTTTCAATGATACACTGCATATTACGTTATATGGGAAGGTATTTTCAATGATACACTGCATATTACGGTATATCATAAGGTATTTTCAATGATACACTGCATATTACGTTATATGGGAAGGTATTTTCAATGATGCACTGCATATTACGTTATATTATAAGGTATTTTCAATGATACAATGCATATTACGTTATATTATAAGGTATTTTTATTGATACACTACAAATTACGATATATTATAAGGTATTTTCAATGATACACTGCATATTACGTTATATGAGAAGGTATTTTCATTGATACACTACAAATTACGATATATTATAAGGTATTTTCAATGATACACTGCATATTACGTTATATGGGAAGGTATTTTCAATGATACACTGCATATTACGTTATATTATAAGGTATTTTCAATGATACACAGCATATTACGTTATATTATATGGTATTTTCAATGATACACTGCATATTACGTTATATTATAAGGTGTTTTCAATGATACACTGCATATTACGTTATATTATAAGGTATTTTCAATGATAAACTACTATATATTATAAGGTATTTTCAATGATACACCACAAATTACGATATATTATAAGGTATTTTCAATGATACACTGCATATTACGGTATATCATAAGGTATTTTCAATGATACACTGCATATTAAGTTATATTATAAGGTATTTTCAATGATACACTGCATATTACGTTATATGAGAAGGTATTTTCATTGATACACTACAAATTACGATATATTATAAGGTATTTTCAATGATACACTGCATATTACGTTATATGGGAAGGTATTTTCAATGATACACTGCATATTACGTTATATTATAAGGTATTTTCAATGATACACAGCATATTACGTTATATTATATGGTATTTTCAATGATACACTGCATATTACGTTATATTATAAGGTGTTTTCAATGATACACTGCATATTACGTTATATTATAAGGTATTTTCAATGATAAACTACTATATATTATAAGGTATTTTCAATGATACACAACAAATTACGATATATTATAAGGTATTTTCAATGATAGACTGTATATTACGTTATATAATATGGTATTTTCAATGATACACTGCATATTATGTTATATTATAAGGTATTTTCAATGATGCACTGCATATTACGTTATACTATAAGGTATTTTCAATGATACACTACAAATTACGATATATTATAAGGTATTTTCAATGATACACTGCATATTACGTTATATTATAAGGTATTTTCAATGATACACTGCATATTACGGTATATCATAAGGTATTTTCAATGATACACTGCATATTAAGTTATATTATAAGGTATTTTCAATGATACACAGCATATTACGTTATATTATATGGTATTTTCAATGATACACTGCATATTACGTTATATTATAAGGTGTTTTCAATGATACACTGCATATTACGTTATATTATAAGGTATTTTCAATGATAAACTACTATATATTATAAGGTATTTTCAATGATACACTACAAATTACGATATATTATAAGGTATTTTCAATGATACACTGCATATTACGGTATATCATAAGGTATTTTCAATGATACACTGCATATTAAGTTATATTATAAGGTATTTTCAATGATACACTGCATATTACGTTATATGAGAAGGTATTTTCATTGATACACTACAAATTACGATATATTATAAGGTATTTTCAATGATACACTGCATATTACGTTATATGGGAAGGTATTTTCAATGATACACTGCATATTACGTTATATTATAAGGTATTTTCAATGATACACAGCATATTACGTTATATTATATGGTATTTTCAATGATACACTGCATATTACGTTATATTATAAGGTGTTTTCAATGATACACTGCATATTACGTTATATTATAAGGTATTTTCAATGATAAACTACTATATATTATAAGGTATTTTCAATGATACACCACAAATTACGATATATTATAAGGTATTTTCAATGATAGACTGTATATTACGTTATATAATATGGTATTTTCAATGATACACTGCATATTATGTTATATTATAAGGTATTTTCAATGATGCACTGCATATTACGTTATACTATAAGGTATTTTCAATGATACACTACAAATTACGATATATTATAAGGTATTTTCAATGATACACTGCATATTACGTTATATTATAAGGTATTTTCAATGATACACTGCATATTACGGTATATCATAAGGTATTTTCAATGATACACTGCATATTAAGTTATATTATAAGGTATTTTCAATGATACACAGCATATTACGTTATATTATAAGGTATTTTCAATGATACACTGCATATTACGTTATATTATAAGGTATTTTCAATGATACACTGCATATTACGTTATATGAGAAGGTATTTTCATTGATACACTACAAATTACGATATATTATAAGGTATTTTCAATGATACACTGCATATTACGTTATATGGGAAGGTATTTTCAATGATACACTGCATATTACGTTATATTATAAGGTATTATCAATGATACAATGCATATTACGTTATATTATAAGGTATTTTCAAAGATACACTACAAATAACGATATATTATAAGGTATTTTCAATGATACACTGCATATTACGTTATATGAGAAGGTAGTTTTATTGATACACTACAAATTACGATATATTATAAGGTATTTTCAATGATACACTGCATATTACGTTATATGGGAAGGTATTTTCAAAGATACACTGCATATTACGTTATATTATAAGGTATTTTCAATGATACAATGCATATTACGTTATATTATAAGGTATTTTCAAAGATACACTACATATAACGATATATTATAAGGTATTTTCAATGATACACTGCATATTACGTTATATGAGAAGGTATTTTCATTGATACACTACAAATTACGATATATTATAAGGTATTTTCAATGATACACTGCATATTACGTTATATGGGAAGGTATTTTCAATGATACACTGCATATTACGTTAAATTATATGGTATTTTCTTTGATACACTGCATATTACGTTATATTATAAGGTATTTTTATTGATACACTACAAATTACGATATATTATAAGGTATTTTCAATGATACACTGCATATTACGTTATATGAGAAGGTATTTTCATTGATACACTACAAATTACGATATATTATAAGGTATTTTCAATGATACACTGCATATTACGTTATATGGGAAGGTATTTTCAATGATACACTGCATATTACGTTATATTATAAGGTATTTTCAATGATACACAGCATATTACGTTATATTATATGGTATTTTCAATGGTACACTGCATATTACGTTATATTATAAGGTGTTTTCAATGATACACTGCATATTACGTTATATTATAAGGTATTTTCAATGATAAACTACTATATATTATAAGGTATTTTCAATGATACACTACAAATTACGATATATTATAAGGTATTTTCAATGATACACTGTATATTACGTTATATTATAAGGTATTTTCAATGATACACTGCATATTACGTTATATTATAAGGTATTTTCAATGATACACTGCATATTACGTTATATTATAAGGTATTTTCAATGATACACTACAAATTACGATATATTATAAGGTATTTTCAATGATACACTGCATATTACGTTATATTATAAGGTATTTTCAATGATACACTGCATATTACGGTATATCATAAGGTATTTTCAATGATAGACTGCATATTAAGTTATATTATAAGGTATTTTCAATGATAAACTACTATATATTATAAGGTATTTTCAATGATACACTGCATATTACGTTATATGAGAAGGTATTTTCATTGATACACTACAAATTACGATATATTATAAGGTATTTTCAATGATACACTGCATATTACGTTATATGGGAAGGTATTTTCAATGATACACTGCATATTACGTTATATTATAAGGTATTTTCAATGATACACTGCATATTACGTTATATGGGAAGGTATTTTCAATGATACACTGCATATTACGTTATATTATAAGGTATTTTCAATGATACACAGCATATTACGTTATATTATATGGTATTTTCAATGATACACTGCATATTACGTTATATTATAAGGTGTTTTCAATGATACACTGCATATTACGTTATATTATAAGGTATTTTCAATGATAAACTACTATATATTATAAGGTATTTTCAATGATACACCACAAATTACGATATATTATAAGGTATTTTCAATGATACACTGTATATTACGTTATATTATAAGGTATTTTCAATGATACACTGCATATTACGTTATATTATAGGGTATTTTCAATGATGCACTGCATATTACGTTATACTATAAGATATTTTCAATGATACACTGCATATTACGGTATATCATAAGGTATTTTCAATGATACACTGCATATTAAGTTATATTAGAAGGTATTTTCAATGATACACTGCATATTACGTTATATTATAAGGTATTTTCAATGATGCACTGCATATTACGTTATACTATAAGGTATTTTTAATGATACACTGCATATTACGGTATATCATAAGGTATTTTCAATGATACACTGCATATTAAGTTATATTATAAGGTATTTTCAATGATACACTGCATATTACGTTATATTATAAGGTATTTTCAATGATACACTGCATATTACGTTATATTATAAGGTATTTTCAATGATACACTGCATATTACGTTATATGAGAAGGTATTTTCATTGATACACTACAAATTACGATATATTATAAGGTATTTTCAATGATACACTGCATATTACGTTATATGGGAAGGTATTTTCAATGATACACTGCATATTACGTTATATTATAAGGTATTTTCAATGATACACTGCATATTACGTTATATTATAAGGTATTTTCAAAGATACACTACAAATAACGATATATTATAAGGTATTTTCAATGATACACTGCATATTACGTTATATGAGAAGGTATTTTCATTGATACACTACAAATTACGATATATTATAAGGTATTTTCAATGATACACTGCATATTACGTTATATGGGAAGGTATTTTCATTGATACACTACAAATTACGATATATTATAAGGTATTTTCAATGATACACTGCATATTACGTTATATGGGAAGGTATTTTCAATGATACACTGCATATTACGTTATATTATAAGGTATTTTCAATGATACACTGCATATTACGTTATATTATATGGTATTTTCAATGATACACTGCATATTACGTTATATTATAAGGTATTTTTAATGATACACTACAAATTACGATATATTATAAGGTATTTTCAATGATACACTGCATATTACGTTATATGAGAAGGTATTTTCATTGATACACTTCAAATTACGATATATTATAAGGTATTTTCAATGATACACTGCATATTACGTTATATGGGAAGGTATTTTCAATGATACACTGCATATTACGTTATATTATAAGGTATTTTCAATGATACACAGCATATTACGTTATATTATATGGTATTTTCAATGATACACTGCATATTACGTTATATTATAAGGTGTTTTCAATGATACACTGCATATTACGTTATATTATAAGGTATTTTCAATGATAAACTACTATATATTATAAGGTATTTTCAATGATACACTACAAATTACAATATATTATAAGGTATTTTCAATGATACACTGTATATTACGTTATATTATAAGGTATTTTCAATGATACACTGCATATTACGTTATATTATAAGGTATTTTCAATGATACACTGCATATTACGTTATATTATAAGGTATTTTCAATGATACACTGCATATTACGGTATATCATAAGGTATTTTCAATGATAGACTGCATATTAAGTTATATTATAAGGTATTTTCAATGATAAACTACTATATATTATAAGGTATTTTCAATGATACACTGCATATTACGTTATATGAGAAGGTATTTTCATTGATACACTACAAATTACGATATATTATAAGGTATTTTCAATGATACACTGCATATTACGTTATATGGGAAGGTATTTTCAATGATACACTGCATATTACGTTATATTATAAGGTATTTTCAATGATACAATGCATATTACGTTATATTATAAGGTATTTTCAAAGATACACTACAAATAACGATATATTATAAGGTATTTTCAATGATACACTGCATATTACGTTATATGAGAAAGTATTTTTATTGATACACTACAAATTACGATATATTATAAGGTATTTTCAATGATACACTGCATATTACGTTATATGGGAAGGTATTTTCAAAGATACACTGCATATTACGTTATATTATAAGGTATTTTCAATGATACAATGCATATTACGTTATATTATAAGGTATTTTCAAAGATACACTACATATAACGATATATTATAAGGTATTTTCAATGATACACTGCATATTACGTTATATGAGAAGGTATTTTCATTGATACACTACAAATTACGATATATTATAAGGTATTTTCAATGATACACTACAAATTACGATATATTATAAGGTATTTTCAATGATACACTGCATATTACGTTATATTATAAGGTATTTTCAATGATGCACTGCATATTACGTTATATTATAAGGTATTTTCAATGATGCACTGCATATTACGTTATACTATAAGGTATTTTCAATGATACACTGCATATTACGGTATATCATAAGGTATTTTCAATGATACACTGCATATTAAGTTATATTATAAGGTATTTTCAATGATACACTGCATATTACGTTATATTATAAGGTATTTTCAATTATGCATTGCATATTACGTTATACTATAAGGTATTTTCAATGATACACTACAAATTACGATATATTATAAGGTATTTTCAATGATACACTGCATATTACGTTATATTATAAGGTATTTTCAATGATACACTGCATATTACGGTATATCATAAGGTATTTTCAATGATAGACTGCATATTAAGTTATATTATAAGGTATTTTCAATGATAAACTACTATATATTATAAGGTATTTTCAATGATACACTGCATATTACGTTATATGAGAAGGTATTTTCATTGATACACTACAAATTACGATATATTATAAGGTATTTTCAATGATACACTGCATATTACGTTATATGGGAAGGTATTTTCAATGATACACTGCATATTACGTTATATTATAAGGTATTTTCAATGATACAATGCATATTACGTTATATTATAAGGTATTTTCAAAGATACACTACAAATAACGATATATTATAAGGTATTTTCAATGATACACTGCATATTACGTTATATGAGAAGGTATTTTCATTGATACACTACAAATTACGATATATTATAAGGTATTTTCAATGATACACTGCATATTAAGTTATATTATAAGGTATTTTCAATGATACACTGCATATTACGTTATATTATAAGGTATTTTCAATGATGCACTGCATATTACGTTATACTATAAGGTATTTTCAATGATACACTACAAATTACGTTATATGAGAAGGTATTTTCATTGATACACTACAAATTACGATATATTATAAGGTATTTTCAATGATACACTGCATATTACGTTATATGGGAAGGTATTTTCAATGATACACTGCATATTACGTTATATTATAAGGTATTTTCAATGATACACTGCATATTACGTTATATTATAAGGTATTTTCAATGATACACTGCATATTACGGTATATCATAAGGTATTTTCAATGATAGACTGCATATTAAGTTATATTATAAGGTATTTTCAATGATAAACTACTATATATTATAAGGTATTTTCAATGATACACTGCATATTACGTTATATGAGAAGGTATTTTCATTGATACACTACAAATTACGATATATTATAAGGTATTTTCAATGATACACTGCATATTACGTTATATGGGAAGGTATTTTCAATGATACACTGCATATTACGTTATATTATAAGGTATTTTCAATGATACAATGCATATTACGTTATATTATAAGGTATTTTCAAAGATACACTACAAATAACGATATATTATAAGGTATTTTCAATGATACACTGCATATTACGTTATATGAGAAGGTATTTTTATTGATACACTACAAATTACGATATATTATAAGGTATTTTCAATGATACACTGCATATTACGTTATATTATTAGGTATTTTCAATGATACACTGCATATTACGTTATATGGGAAGGTATTTTCAATGATACACTGCATATTACGTTATATTATAAGGTATTTTCAATGATACACTGCATATTACGTTATATTATAAGGTAATTTCAATGATACACTGCATATTACGTTATATTATAAGGTATTTTCAATGATGCACTGCATATTACGTTATACTATAAGGTATTTTCAATGATACACTACAAATTACGTTATATGAGAAGGTATTTTCATTGATACACTACAAATTACGATATATTATAAGGTATTTTCAATGATACACTGCATATTACGTTATATGGGAAGGTATTTTCAATGATACACTGCATATTACGTTATATTATAAGGTATTTTCATTGATACACTGCATATTACGTTATATTATAAGGTATTTTCAATGATACACTGCATATTACGTTATATTATTAGGTATTTTCAATGATACACTGCATATTACGTTATATTATTAGGTATTTTCAATGATACACTAAAAAATTACGATATATTATAAGGTATTTCCAATGATACACTGCATATTACGTTATATTATAAGGTATTTTCAATTATACACTGCATATAACGTTATATTATAAGGTATTTTCAATGATACACTGCATATTAAGTTATATTATAAGGTATTTTCAATGATACACTGCATATTACGTTATATGAGAAGGTATTTTCATTGATACACTACAAATTACGATATATTATAAGGTATTTTCAATGATACACTGCATATTACGTTATATTATAAGGTATTTTCAATGATACACTGCATATTACGTTATATTATAAGGTATTTTCAATGATGCACTGCATATTACGTTATACTATAAGGTATTTTCAATGATACACTGCATATTATGTTATATTATAAGGTATTTTCAATGATAAACTACTATATATTATAAGGTATTTTCAATGATACACTGCATATTACGTTATATTATAAGGTATTTTCAAAGATACATTACAAATAACGATAAATTATAAGGTATTTTCAATGATACACTGCATATTACGTTATATGAGAAGGTATTTTCATTGATACACTACAAATTACGATATATTATAAGGTATTTTCAATGATACACTGCATATTACGTTATATTATAAGGTATTTTCAATGATACACTGCATATTACGGTATTTCATAAGGTATTTTCAATGATACACTGCATATTAAGTTATATTATAAGGTATTTTCAATGATAAACTACTATATATTATAAGGTATTTTCAATGATACACTGCATATTACGTTATATTATAAGGTATTTTCAATGATACACTACAAATTACGATATATTATAAGGTATTTTCAATGATACACTGCATATTAAGTTATATTATAAGGTATTTTCAATGATACACTGCATATTAAGTTATATTATAAGGTATTTTCAATGATAAACTACTATATATTATAAGGTATTTTCAATGATACACTGCATATTACGTTATATTATAAGGTATTTTCAAAGATACACTACAAATAACGATATATTATAAGGTATTTTCAATGATACACTGCATATTACGTTATACTATAAGGTATTTTCAATGATAAACTACTATATATTATAAGGTATTTTCAATGATACACTACAAATTACGTTATATCATAAGGTATATTCAATGATACACTGCATATTAAGTTATATTATAAGGTATTTTCAATGATAAACTACTATATATTATAAGGTATTTTCAATGATACACTGCATATTACGTTATATTATAAGGTATTTTCAAAGATACACTACAAATAACGATATATTATAAGGTATTTTCAATGATACACTACAAATTACGTTATATCATAAGGTATATTCAATGATACACTGCATATTAAGTTATATGGGAAGGTATATTCAATGATACACTGCATATTACGTTATATTATAAGGTATTTTCAATGATAAACTACTATATATTATAAGGTATTTTCAATGATACACTGCATATTACGTTATATTATAAGGTATTTTCAAAGATACACTACAAATAACGATATATTATAAGGTATTTTCAATGATACACTGCATATTACGTTATATTATAAGGTATTTTCAATGATACACTACAAATTACGTTATATCATAAGGTATATTCAATGATACACTGCATATTAAGTTATATGGGAAGGTATTTTCAATGATACACTGCATATTACGTTATATTATAAGGTATTTTCAATGATGCACTGCATATTACGTTAAACTATAAGGTATTTTCAATGATACACTGCATATTAAGTTATATTATAAGGTATTTTCAATGATACACTGCATATTACGTTATATTATAAGGTATTTTCAATGATGCACTGCATATTACGTTATACTATAAGGTATTTTCAATGGTACACTGCATATTAAGTTATATTATAAGGTATTTTCAATGATAAACTACTATATATTATAAGGTATTTTCAATGATACACTGCATATTACGTTATATTATAAGGTATTTTCAAAGATACACTACAAATAACGATATATTATAAGGTATTTTCAATGATACACTGCATATTACGTTATACTATAAGGTATTTTCAATGATAAACTACTATATATTATAAGGTATTTTCAATGATACACTACAAATTACGTTATATCATAAGGTATATTCAATGATACACTGCATATTAAGTTATATGGGAAGGTATTTTCAATGATACACTGCATATTACGTTATATTATAAGGTATTTTCAATGATACACTGCATATTACGTTATATTATAAGGTATTTTCAATGATACACTACAAGTTACGATATATTATAAGGTATTTTCAATGATACACTGCATATTACGTTATATCATAAGGTATTTTCAATGATACACTGCATATTAAGTTATATGGGAAGGTATTTTCAATGATACACTGCATATTACGGTATATCATAAGGTATTTTCAATGATACACTGCATATTACGTTATATGAGAAGGTATTTTCAATGATACACTACAAATTACGATATATTATAAGCTATTTTCAATGATACACTGCATATTACGTTATATTATAAGGTTTTTTCAATGATGCACTGCATATTACGTTATACTATAAGGTATTTTCAATGATACACTACAAATTACGATATATTATAAGGTATTTTCAATGATACACTGCATATTACGTTATATTATAAGGTATTTTCAATGATACACTGCATATTACGTTATATTATAAGGTATTTTCAATGATACACTACAAGTTACGATATATTATAAGGTATTTTCAATGATACACTGCATATTTCGTTATATTATAAGGTATTTTCATTGATAGACTAGAATTACCATATATTCTAAGGTATTTTCAATGATACACTGCATATTACGTTACATCATAAGGTATTTTCAATGATACACTGCATATTAAGTTATATGGGAAGGTATTTTCAATGATACACTGCATATTACGTTATATTATAAGGTATTTTCAATGATACACTGCATATTACGTTATATTATAAGGTATTTTCAATGATACACTGCATATTACGTTATATGAGAAGGTATTTTCATTGATACACTACAAATTACGATATATTATAAGGTATTTTCAATGATACACTGCATATTACGTTATATTATAAGGTATTTTCAATGATACACTGCATATTACGTTATATTATAAGGTATTTTCAATGATGCACTGCATATTACGTTATACTATAAGGTATTTTCAATGATACACTGCATATTAAGTTATATTATAAGGTATTTTCAATGATACACTGCATATTACGTTATATTATAAGGTATTTTCAATGATGCACTGCATATTACGTTATACTATAAGGTATTTTCAATGATACACTGCATATTAAGTTATATTATAAGGTATTTTCAATGATAAACTACTATATATTATAAGGTATTTTCAATGATACACTGCATATTACGTTATATTATAAGGTATTTTCAAAGATACACTACAAATAACGATATATTATAAGGTATTTTCAATGATACACTGCATATTACGTTATATTATAAGGTATTTTCAATGATACACTGCATATTACGTTATATTATAAGGTATTTTCAATGATGCACTGCATATTACGTTATACTATAAGGTATTTTCAATGATACACTGCATATTAAGTTATATTATAAGGTATTTTCAATGATAAACTACTATATATTATAAGGTATTTTCAATGATACACTGCATATTACGTTATATTATAAGGTATTTTCAAAGATACACTACAAGAAAACGATATATTATAAGGTATTTTCAATGATACACTGCATATTACGTTATATGAGAAGGTATTTTCATTGATTCACTACAAATTACGATATATTATAAGGTATTTTCAATGATACACTGCATATTACGTTATATGGGAAGGTATTTTCAATGATACACTGCATATTACGTTATATTATAATGTATTTTCAATGATACACTGCATATTACGTTATATTATAAGGTATTTTCAATGATACACTGCATATTACGTTATATTATAAGGTAATTTCAATGATACACTACAAATAACGATATATTATAAGGTATTTTCAATGATACACTGCATATTAAGTTATATTATAAGGTATTTTCAATGATAAACTACTATATATTATAAGGTATTTTCAATGATACACTGCATATTACGTTATATTATAAGGTATTTTCAAAGATACACTACAAATAACGATATATTATAAGGTATTTTCAATGATACACTGCATAATACGTTATACTATAAGGTATTTTCAATGATAAACTACTATATATTATAAGGTATTTTCAATGATACACTACAAATTACGTTATATCATAAGGTATATTCAATGATACACTGCATATTAAGTTATATTATAAGGTATTTTCAATGATAAACTACTATATATTATAAGGTATTTTCAATGATACACTGCATATTACGTTATATTATAAGGTATTTTCAAAGGTACACTACAAATAACGACATATTATAAGGTATTTTCAATGATACACTACAAATTACGTTATATCATAAGGTATATTCAATGATACACTGCATATTAAGTTATATGGGAAGGTATATTCAATGATACACTGCATATTACGTTATATTATAAGGTATTTTCAATGATACACTGCATATTACGTTATATTATAAGGTATTTTCAATGATGCACTGCATATTACGTTATACTATAAGGTATTTTCAATGATACACTGCATATTAAGTTATATTATAAGGTATTTTCAATGATAAACTACTATATATTATAAGGTATTTTCAATGATACACTGCATATTACGTTATATTATAAGGTATTTTCAATGATACACTGCATATTACGTTATATTATAAGGTATTTTCAATGATACACTGCATATTACGTTATATTATAAGGTATTTTCAATGATACACTACAAATTACGATATATTATAAGGTATTTTCAATGATACACTGCATATTACGTTATATTATAAGGTATTTTCATTGATAGACTAGAATTACCATATATTCTAAGGTATTTTCAATGATACACTGCATATTACGTTATATTATAAGGTATTTTCAATGATGCACTGCATATTACGTTATACTATAAGGTATTTTCAATGATACACTGCATATTAAGTTATATTATAAGGTATTTTCAATGATAAACTACTATATATTATAAGGTATTTTCAATGATACACTGCATATTACGTTATATTATAAGGTATTTTCAAAGATACACTACAAATAACGATATATTATAAGGTATTTTCAATGATACACTGCATATTACGTTATACTATAAGGTATTTTCAATGATAAACTACTATATATTATAAGGTATTTTCAATGATACACTACAAATTACGTTATATCATAAGGTATATTCAATGATACACTGCATATTAAGTTATATGGGAAGGTATTTTCAATGATACACTGCATATTACGTTATATCATAAGGTATTTTCAATGATACACTGCATATTAAGTTATATGGGAAGGTATTTTCAATGATACACTGCATATTACGGTATATCATAAGGTATTTTCAATGATACACTGCATATTACGTTATATGGGAAGGTATTTTCAATGATACACTACAAATTACGATATATTATAAGCTATTTTCAATGATACACTGCATATTACGTTATATTATAAGGTTTTTTCAATGATGCACTGCATATTACGTTATACTATAAGGTATTTTCAATGATACACTACAAATTACGATATATTATAAGGTATTTTCAATGATACACTGCATATTACGTTATATTATAAGGTATTTTCAATGATACACTGCATATTACGTTATATTATAAGGTATTTTCAATGATACACTGCATATTACGTTATATTATAAGGTATTTTCAATGATGCACTGCATATTACGTTATACTATAAGGTATTTTCAATGATACACTGCATATTAAGTTATATTATAAGGTATTTTCAATGATACACTGCATATTACGTTATATTATAAGGTATTTTCAATGATGCACTGCATATTACGTTATACTATAAGGTATTTTCAATGATACACTGCATATTAAGTTATATTATAAGGTATTTTCAATGATAAACTACTATATATTATAAGGTATTTTCAATGATACACTACAAATTACGTTATATCATAAGGTATATTCAATGATACACTGAATATTAAGTTATATGGGAAGGTATTTTCAATGATACACTGCATATTACGTTATATTATAAGGTATTTTCAATGATACACTGCATATTACGTTATATTATAAGGTATTTTCAATGATACACTACAAGTTACGATATATTATAAGGTATTTTCAATGATACACTGCATATTACGTTATATCATAAGGTATTTTCAATGATACACTGCATATTAAGTTATATGGGAAGGTATTTTCAATGATACACTGCATATTACGGTATATCATAAGGTATTTTCAATGATACACTGCATATTACGTTATATGGGAAGGTATTTTCAATGATACACTACAAATTACGATATATTATAAGCTATTTTCAATGATACACTGCATATTACGTTATATTATAAGGTTTTTTCAATGATGCACTGCATATTACGTTATACTATAAGGTATTTTCAATGATACACTACAAATTACGATATATTATAAGGTATTTTCAATGATACACTGCATATTACGTTATATTATAAGGTATTTTCAATGATACACTGCATATTACGTTATATTATAAGGTATTTTCAATGATACACTGCATATTACGTTATATTATAAGGTATTTTCAATGATGCACTGCATATTACGTTATACTATAAGGTATTTTCAATGATACACTGCATATTAAGTTATATTATAAGGTATTTTCAATGATACACTGCATATTACGTTATATTATAAGGTATTTTCAATGATGCACTGCATATTACGTTATACTATAAGGTATTTTCAATGATACACTGCATATTAAGTTATATTATAAGGTATTTTCAATGATAAACTACTATATATTATAAGGTATTTTCAATGATACACTGCATATTACGTTATATTATAAGGTATTTTCAAAGATACACTACAAATAACGATATATTATAAGGTATTTTCATTGATAGACTAGAATTACCATATATTCTAAGGTATTTTCAATGATACACTGCATATTACGTTATATTATAAGGTATTTTCAATGATGCACTGCATATTACGTTATACTATAAGGTATTTTCAATGATACACTGCATATTAAGTTATATTATAAGGTATTTTCAATGATAAACTACTATATATTATAAGGTATTTTCAATGATACACTGCATATTACGTTATATTATAAGGTATTTTCAATGATACACTACAAATAACGATATATTATAAGGTATTTTCAATGATACACTGCATATTACGTTATACTATAAGGTATTTTCAATGATAAACTACTATATATTATAAGGTATTTTCAATGATACACTACAAATTACGTTATATCATAAGGTATATTCAATGATACACTGCATATTACGTTATATGGGAAGGTATTTTCAATGATACACTGCATATTACGTTATATTATAAGGTATTTTCAATGATACACTGCATATTACGTTATATTATAAGGTATTTTCAAAGATACACTACAAGAAAACGATATATTATAAGGTATTTTCAATGATACACTGCATATTACGTTATATGAGAAGGTATTTTCATTGATACACTACAAATTACGATATATTATAAGGTATTTTCAATGATACACTGCATATTACGTTATATTATAAGGTATTTTCAATGATACACTGCATATTACGTTATATTATAAGGTATTTTCAATGATGCACTGCATATTACGTTATACTATAAGGTATTTTCAATGATACACTGCATATTAAGTTATATTATAAGGTATTTTCAATGATACACTGCATATTACGTTATATTATAAGGTATTTTCAATGATGCACTGCATATTACGTTATACTATAAGGTATTTTCAATGGTACACTGCATATTAAGTTATATTATAAGGTATTTTCAATGATAAACTACTATATATTATAAGGTATTTTCAATGATACACTGCATATTACGTTATACTATAAGGTATTTTCAATGATACACTACAAATTACGATATATTATAAGGTATTTTCAATGATACACTGCATATTACGTTATATTATAAGGTATTTTCAATGATACACTGCATATTACGTTATATTATAAGGTATTTTCAATGATACACTGCATATTACGTTATATTATAAGGTATTTTCAATGATGCACTGCATATTACGTTATACTATAAGGTATTTTCAATGATACACTGCATATTAAGTTATATTATAAGGTATTTTCAATGATACACTGCATATTACGTTATATTATAAGGTATTTTCAATGATGCACTGCATATTACGTTATACTATAAGGTATTTTCAATGATACACTGCATATTAAGTTATATTATAAGGTATTTTCAATGATAAACTACTATATATTATAAGGTATTTTCAATGATACACTGCATATTACGTTATATTATAAGGTATTTTCAAAGATACACTACAAATAACGATATATTATAAGGTATTTTCATTGATAGACTAGAATTACCATATATTCTAAGGTATTTTCAATGATACACTGCATATTACGTTATATTATAAGGTATTTTCAATGATGCACTGCATATTACGTTATACTATAAGGTATTTTCAATGATACACTGCATATTAAGTTATATTATAAGGTATTTTCAATGATAAACTACTATATATTATAAGGTATTTTCAATGATACACTGCATATTACGTTATATTATAAGGTATTTTCAAAGATACACTACAAATAACGATATATTATAAGGTATTTTCAATGATACACTGCATATTACGTTATACTATAAGGTATTTTCAATGATAAACTACTATATATTATAAGGTATTTTCAATGATACACTACAAATTACGTTATATCATAAGGTATATTCAATGATACACTGCATATTAAGTTATATGGGAAGGTATTTTCAATGATACACTGCATATTACGTTATATTATAAGGTATTTTCAATGATACACTGCATATTACGTTATATTATAAGGTATTTTCAAAGATACACTACAAGAAAACGATATATTATAAGGTATTTTCAATGATACACTGCATATTACGTTATATGAGAAGGTATTTTCATTGATTCACTACAAATTACGATATATTATAAGGTATTTTCAATGATACACTGCATATTACGTTATATTATAAGGTATTTTCAATGATACACTGCATATTACGTTATATTATAAGGTATTTTCAATGATACACTGCATATTACGTTATACTATAAGGTATTTTCAATGATACACTGCATATTAAGTTATATTATAAGGTATTTTCAATGATACACTGCATATTACGTTATATTATAAGGTATTTTCAATGATGCACTGCATATTACGTTATACTATAAGGTATTTTCAATGGTACACTGCATATTAAGTTATATTATAAGGTATTTTCAATGATAAACTACTATATATTATAAGGTATTTTCAATGATACACTGCATATTACGTTATATTATAAGGTATTTTCAAAGATACACTACAGATAACGATATATTATAAGGTATTTTCAATGATACACTGCATATTACGTTATACTATAAGGTATTTTCAATGATAAACTACTATATATTATAAGGTATTTTCAATGATACACTACAAATTACGTTATATCATAAGGTATATTCAATGATACACTGCATATTAAGTTATATGGGAAGGTATTTTCAATGATACACTGCATATTACGTTATATTATAAGGTATTTTCAATGATACACTGCATATTACGTTATATTATAAGGTATTTTCAATGATACACTACAAGTTACGATATATTATAAGGTATTTTCAATGATACACTGCATATTACGTTATATCATAAGGTATTTTCAATGATACACTGCATATTAAGTTATATGGGAAGGTATTTTCAATGATACACTGCATATTACGGTATATCATAAGGTATTTTCAATGATACACTGCATATTACGTTATATGGGAAGGTATTTTCAATGATACACTACAAATTACGATATATTATAAGCTATTTTCAATGATACACTGCATATTACGTTATATTATAAGGTTTTTTCAATGATGCACTGCATATTACGTTATACTATAAGGTATTTTCAATGATACACTACAAATTACGATATATTATAAGGTATTTTCAATGATACACTGCATATTACGTTATATTATAAGGTATTTTCAATGATACACTGCATATTACGTTATATTATAAGGTATTTTCAATGATACACTACAAGTTACGATATATTATAAGGTATTTTCAATGATACACTGCATATTTCGTTATATTATAAGGTATTTTCATTGATAGACTAGAATTACCATATATTCTAAGGTATTTTCAATGATACACTGCATATTACGTTACATCATAAGGTATTTTCAATGATACACTGCATATTAAGTTATATGGGAAGGTATTTTCAATGATACACTGCATATTACGTTATATTATAAGGTATTTTCAATGATACACTGCATATTACGTTATATTATAAGGTATTTTCAATGATACACTGCATATTACGTTATATGAGAAGGTATTTTCATTGATACACTACAAATTACGATATATTATAAGGTATTTTCAATGATACACTGCATATTACGTTATATTATAAGGTATTTTCAATGATACACTGCATATTACGTTATATTATAAGGTTTTTTCAATGATGCACTGCATATTACGTTATACTATAAGGTATTTTCAATGATACACTACAAATTACGATATATTATAAGGTATTTTCAATGATACACTGCATATTACGTTATATTATAAGGTATTTTCAATGATACACTGCATATTACGTTATATTATAAGGTATTTTCAATGATACACTGCATATTACGTTATATTATAAGGTATTTTCAATGATGCACTGCATATTACGTTATACTATAAGGTATTTTCAATGATACACTGCATATTAAGTTATATTATAAGGTATTTTCAATGATACACTGCATATTACGTTATATTATAAGGTATTTTCAATGATGCACTGCATATTACGTTATACTATAAGGTATTTTCAATGATACACTGCATATTAAGTTATATTATAAGGTATTTTCAATGATAAACTACTATATATTATAAGGTATTTTCAATGATACACTGCATATTACGTTATATTATAAGGTATTTTCAAAGATACACTACAAATAACGATATATTATAAGGTATTTTCATTGATAGACTAGAATTACCATATATTCTAAGGTATTTTCAATGATACACTGCATATTACGTTATATTATAAGGTATTTTCAATGATGCACTGCATATTACGTTATACTATAAGGTATTTTCAATGATACACTGCATATTAAGTTATATTATAAGGTATTTTCAATGATAAACTACTATATATTATAAGGTATTTTCAATGATACACTGCATATTACGTTATATTATAAGGTATTTTCAAAGATACACTACAAATAACGATATATTATAAGGTATTTTCAATGATACACTGCATATTACGTTATACTATAAGGTATTTTCAATGATAAACTACTATATATTATAAGGTATTTTCAATGATACACTACAAATTACGTTATATCATAAGGTATATTCAATGATACACTGCATATTAAGTTATATGGGAAGGTATTTTCAATGATACACTGCATATTACGTTATATTATAAGGTATTTTCAATGATACACTGCATATTACGTTATATTATAAGGTATTTTCAAAGATACACTACAAGAAAACGATATATTATAAGGTATTTTCAATGATACACTGCATATTACGTTATATGAGAAGGTATTTTCATTGATACACTACAAATTACGATATATTATAAGGTATTTTCAATGATACACTGCATATTACGTTATATTATAAGGTATTTTCAATGATACACTGCATATTACGTTATATTATAAGGTATTTTCAATGATGCACTGCATATTACGTTATACTATAAGGTATTTTCAATGATACACTGCATATTAAGTTATATTATAAGGTATTTTCAATGATACACTGCATATTACGTTATATTATAAGGTATTTTCAATGATACACTGCATATTACGTTATACTATAAGGTATTTTCAATGGTACACTGCATATTAAGTTATATTATAAGGTATTTTCAATGATAAACTACTATATATTATAAGGTATTTTCAATGATACACTGCATATTACGTTATATTATAAGGTATTTTCAAAGATACACTACAAATAACGATATATTATAAGGTATTTTCAATGATACACTGCATATTACGTTATACTATAAGGTATTTTCAATGATAAACTACTATATATTATAAGGTATTTTCAATGATACACTACAAATTACGTTATATCATAAGGTATATTCAATGATACACTGCATATTAAGTTATATGGGAAGGTATTTTCAATGATACACTGCATATTACGTTATATTATAAGGTATTTTCAATGATACACTGCATATTACGTTATATTATAAGGTATTTTCAATGATACACTACAAATTACGATATATTATAAGGTATTTTCAATGATACACTGCATATTACGTTATATCATAAGGTATTTTCAATGATACACTGCATATTAAGTTATATGGGAAGGTATTTTCAATGATACACTGCATATTACGGTATATCATAAGGTATTTTCAATGATACACTGCATATTACGTTATATGGGAAGGTATTTTCAATGATACACTACAAATTACGATATATTATAAGCTATTTTCAATGATACACTGCATATTACGTTATATTATAAGGTTTTCTCAATGATGCACTGCATATTACGTTATACTATAAGGTATTTTCAATGATACACTACAAATTACGATATATTATAAGGTATTTTCAATGATACACTGCATATTACGTTATATTATAAGGTATTTTCAATGATACACTGCATATTACGTTATATTATAAGGTATTTTCAATGATACACTACAAGTTACGATATATTATAAGGTATTTTCAATGATACACTGCATATTTCGTTATATTATAAGGTATTTTCATTGATAGACTAGAATTACCATATATTCTAAGGTATTTTCAATGATACACTGCATATTACGTTACATCATAAGGTATTTTCAATGATACACTGCATATTAAGTTATATGGGAAGGTATTTTCAATGATACACTGCATATTACGTTATATTATAAGGTATTTTCAATGATACACTGCATATTACGTTATATTATAAGGTATTTTCAATGATACACTGCATATTACGTTATATGAGAAGGTATTTTCATTGATACACTACAAATTACGATATATTATAAGGTATTTTCAATGATACACTGCATATTACGTTATATTATAAGGTATTTTCAATGATACACTGCATATTACGTTATATTATAAGGTATTTTCAATGATGCACTGCATATTACGTTATACTATAAGGTATTTTCAATGATACACTGCATATTAAGTTATATTATAAGGTATTTTCAATGATACACTGCATATTACGTTATATTATAAGGTATTTTCAATGATGCACTGCATATTACGTTATATTATAAGGTATTTTCAAAGATACACTACAAATAACGATATATTATAAGGTATTTTCATTGATAGACTAGAATTACCATATATTCTAAGGTATTTTCAATGATACACTGCATATTACGTTATATTATAAGGTATTTTCAATGATGCACTGCATATTACGTTATACTATAAGGTATTTTCAATGATACACTGCATATTAAGTTATATTATAAGGTATTTTCAATGATAAACTACTATATATTATAAGGTATTTTCAAAGATACACTACAAATAACGATATATTATAAGGTATTTTCAATGATACACTGCATATTACGTTATACTATAAGGTATTTTCAATGATAAACTACTATATATTATAAGGTATTTTCAATGATACACTACAAATTACGTTATATCATAAGGTATATTCAATGATACACTGCATATTAAGTTATATGGGAAGGTATTTTCAATGATACACTGCATATTACGTTATATTATAAGGTATTTTCAATGATACACTGCATATTACGTTATATTATAAGGTATTTTCAAAGATACACTACAAGAAAACGATATATTATAAGGTATTTTCAATGATACACTGCATATTACGTTATATGAGAAGGTATTTTCATTGATTCACTACAAATTACGATATATTATAAGGTATTTTCAATGATACACTGCATATTACGTTATATTATAAGGTATTTTCAATGATACACTGCATATTACGTTATATTATAAGGTATTTTCAATGATGCACTGCATATTACGTTATACTATAAGGTATTTTCAATGATACACTGCATATTAAGTTATATTATAAGGTATTTTCAATGATACACTGCATATTACGTTATATTATAAGGTATTTTCAATGATGCACTGCATATTACGTTATACTATAAGGTATTTTCAATGGTACACTGCATATTAAGTTATATTATAAGGTATTTTCAATGATAAACTACTATATATTATAAGGTATTTTCAATGATACACTGCATATTACGTTATATTATAAGGTATTTTCAAAGATACACTACAAATAACGATATATTATAAGGTATTTTCAATGATACACTGCATATTACGTTATACTATAAGGTATTTTCAATGATAAACTACTATATATTATAAGGTATTTTCAATGATACACTACAAATTACGTTATATCATAAGGTATATTCAATGATACACTGCATATTAAGTTATATGGGAAGGTATTTTCAATGATACACTGCATATTACGTTATATTATAAGGTATTTTCAATGATACACTGCATATTACGTTATATTATAAGGTATTTTCAATGATACACTACAAGTTACGATATATTATAAGGTATTTTCAATGATACACTGCATATTACGTTATATCATAAGGTATTTTCAATGATACACTGCATATTAAGTTATATGGGAAGGTATTTTCAATGATACACTGCATATTACGGTATATCATAAGGTATTTTCAATGATACACTGCATATTACGTTATATGGGAAGGTATTTTCAATGATACACTACAAATTACGATATATTATAAGCTATTTTCAATGATACACTGCATATTACGTTATATTATAAGGTTTTTTTCAATGATGCACTGCATATTACGTTATACTATAAGGTATTTTCAATGATACACTACAAATTACGATATATTATAAGGTATTTTCAATGATACACTGCATATTACGTTATATTATAAGGTATTTTCAATGATACACTGCATATTACGTTATATTATAAGGTATTTTCAATGATACACTACAAGTTACGATATATTATAAGGTATTTTCAATGATACACTGCATATTTCGTTATATTATAAGGTATTTTCATTGATAGACTAGAATTACCATATATTCTAAGGTATTTTCAATGATACACTGCATATTACGTTACATCATAAGGTATTTTCAATGATACACTGCATATTACGTTATATGGGAAGGTATTTTCAATGATACACTGCATATTACGTTATATTATAAGGTATTTTCAATGATACACTGCATATTACGTTATATTATAAGGTATTTTCAATGATACACTGCATATTACGTTATATGAGAAGGTATTTTCATTGATACACTACAAATTACGATATATTATAAGGTATTTTCAATGATACCCTGCATATTACGTTATATTATAAGGTATTTTCAATGATACACTGCATATTACGTTATATTATAAGGTATTTTCAATGATGCACTGCATATTACGTTATACTATAAGGTATTTTCAATGATACACTGCATATTAAGTTATATTATAAGGTATTTTCAATGATACACTGCATATTACGTTATATTATAAGGTATTTTCAATGATGCACTGCATATTACGTTATACTATAAGGTATTTTCAATGATACACTGCATATTAAGTTATATTATAAGGTATTTTCAATGATAAACTACTATATATTATAAGGTATTTTCAATGATACACTGCATATTACGTTATATTATAAGGTATTTTCAAAGATACACTACAAATAACGATATATTATAAGGTATTTTCAATGATACACTGCATATTACGTTATATTATAAGGTATTTTCAATGATACACTGCATATTACGTTATATTATAAGGTATTTTCAATGATGCACTGCATATTACGTTATACTATAAGGTATTTTCAATGATACACTGCATATTAAGTTATATTATAAGGTATTTTCAATGATAAACTACTATATATTATAAGGTATTTTCAATGATACACTGCATATTACGTTATATTATAAGGTATTTTCAAAGATACACTACAAGAAAACGATATATTATAAGGTATTTTCAATGATACACTGCATATTACGTTATATGAGAAGGTATTTTCATTGATTCACTACAAATTACGATATATTATAAGGTATTTTCAATGATACACTGCATATTACGTTATATGGGAAGGTATTTTCAATGATACACTGCATATTACGTTATATTATAATGTATTTTCAATGATACACTGCATATTACGTTATATTATAAGGTATTTTCAATGATACACTGCATATTACGTTATATTATAAGGTAATTTCAATGATACACTACAAATAACGATATATTATAAGGTATTTTCAATGATACACTGCATATTACGTTATATGAGAAGGTATTTTCAATGATACACTGCATATTACGTTATATTATAAGGTATTTGCAATGATACACTGCATATTACGTTATACTATAAGGTATTTTCAATGATACACTGCATATTACGTTATATTATAAGGTATTTTCAATGATGCACTGCATATTACGTTAATGAGAAGGTATTTTCAATGATACACTGCATATTACGTTATATTATAAGGTATTTTCAAAGATACACTACAAGAAAACGATATATTATAAGGTATTTTCAATGATACACTGCATATTACGTTATATGAGAAGGTATTTTCATTGATACACTACAAATTACGATATATTATAAGGTATTTTCAATGATACACTGCATATTAGGTTATATTATAAGGTATTTTCAATGATACACTGCATATTACGTTATATTATAAGGTATTTTCAATGATGCACTGCATATTACGTTATACTATAAGGTATTTTCAATGATACACTGCATATTAAGTTATATTATAAGGTATTTTCAATGATACACTGCATATTACGTTAGATTATAAGGTATTTTCAATGATGCACTGCATATTACGTTATACTATAAGGTATTTTCAATGATACACTGCATATTAAGTTATATTATAAGGTATTTTCAATGATAAACTACTATATATTATAAGGTATTTTCAATGATACACTGCATATTACGTTATATTATAAGGTATTTTCAAAGATACACTACAAATAACGATATATTATAAGGTATTTTCAATGATACACTGCATATTACGTTATATGAGAAGGTATTTTCATTGATACACTACAAATTACGATATATTATAAGGTATTTTCAATGATACACTGCATATTACGTTATATTATACGGTATTTTCAAAGATACACTACAAATAACGATATATTATAAGGTATTTTCAATGATACACTGCATATTACGTTATACTATAAGGTATTTTCAATGATAAACTACTATATATTATAAGGTATTTTCAATGATACACTACAAATTACGTTATATCATAAGGTATATTCAATGATACACTGCATATTAAGTTATATGGGAAGGTATTTTCAATGATACACTGCATATTACGTTATATTATAAGGTATTTTCAATGATACACTGCATATTACGTTATATTATAAGGTATTTTCAATGATACACTACAAGTTACGATATATTATAAGGTATTTTCAATGATACACTGCATATTACGTTATATTATAAGGTATTTTCATTGATAGACTAGAATTACCATATATTCTAAGGTATTTTCAATGATACACTGCATATTACGTTATATCATAAGGTATTTTCAATGATACACTGCATATTAAGTTATATGGGAAGGTATTTTCAATGATACACTGCATATTACGTTATATTATAAGGTATTTTCAATGATACACTGCATATTACGTTATATTATAAGGTATTTTCAATGATACACTGCATATTACGTTATATTATAAGGTATTTTCAATGATACACTACAAATAACGATATATTATAAGGTATTTTCAATGATACACTGCATATTACGTTATATGAGAAGGTATTTTCATTGATACACTACAAATTACGATATATTATAAGGTATTTTCAATGATACACTGCATATTACGTTATATTATAAGGTATTTTCAATGATACACTGCATATTACGTTATATTATAAGGTATTTTCAATGATGCACTGCATATTACGTTATACTATAAGGTATTTTCAATGATACACTGCATATTAAGTTATATTATAAGGTATTTTCAATGATAAACTACTATATATTATAAGGTATTTTCAATGATACACTGCATATTACGTTATATTATAAGGTATTTTCAAAGATACACTACAAGAAAACGATATATTATAAGGTATTTTCAATGATACACTGCATATTACGTTATATGAGAAGGTATTTTCATTGATTCACTACAAATTACGTTATATTATAAGGTATTTTCAATGATGCACTGCATATTACGTTATACTATAAGGTATTTTCAATGATACACTGCATATTAAGTTATATTATAAGGTATTTTCAATGATAAACTACTATATATTATAAGGTATTTTCAATGATACACTGCATATTACGTTATATGAGAAGGTATTTTCATTGATACACTACAAATTACGATATATTATAAGGTATTTTCAATGATACGCTGCATATTACGTTATATTATAAGGTATTTTCAATGATACACTGCATATTACGTTATATTATAAGGTATTTTCAAAGATACACTACAAATAACGATAAATTATAAGGTATTTTCAATGATACACTGCATATTACGTTATATGAGAAGGTATTTTCATTGATACACTACAAATTACGATATATTATAAGGTATTTTCAATGATACACTGCATATTACGTTATATTATAAGGTATTATCAATGATACACTGCATATTACGGTATATCATAAGGTATTTTCAATGATACACTGCATATTAAGTTATATTATAAGGTATTTTCAATGATAAACTACTATATATTATCAGGTATTTTCAATGATACACTGCATATTACGTTATATTATAAGGTATTTTCAAAGATACACTACAAATAACGATATATTATAAGGTATTTTCAATGATACACTGCATATTACGTTATACTATAAGGTATTTTCAATGATAAACTACTATATATTATAAGGTATTTTCAATGATACACTACAAATTACGTTATATCATAATGTATATTCAATGATACACTGCATATTAAGTTATATGGGAAGGTATTTTCAATGATACACTGCATATTACGTTATATTATAAGGTATTTTCAATGATACACTGCATATTACGTTATATTATAAGGTATTTTCAATGATACACTACAAGTTACGATATATTATAATGTATTTTCAATGATACACTGCATATTACGTTATATCATAAGGTATTTTCAATGATACACTGCATATTAAGTTATATGGGAAGGTATTTTCAATGATACACTGCATATTACGTTATATTATAAGGTATTTTCAATGATACACTGCATATTACGTTATATTATAAGGTATTTTCAATGATACACTGCATATTACGTTATATTATAAGGTATTTTCAATGATACACTACAAATAACGATATATTATAAGGTATTTTCAATGATACACTGCATATTACGTTATATGAGAAGGTATTTTCATTGATACACTACAAATTACGATATATTATAAGGTATTTTCAATGATACACTGCATATTACGTTATATTATAAGGTATTTTCAATGATACACTGCATATTACGTTATATTATAAGGTATTTTCAATGATACACTGCATATTACGTTATATTATAAGGTATTTTCAATGATGCACTGCATATTACGTTATACTATAAGGTATTTTCAATGATACACTGCATATTAAGTTATATTATAAGGTATTTTCAATGATAAACTACTATATATTATAAGGTATTTTCAATGATACACTGCATATTACGTTATATTATAAGGTATTTTCAAAGATACACTACAAGAAAACGATATATTATAAGGTATTTTCAATGATACACTGCATATTACGTTATATGAGAAGGTATTTTCATTGATTCACTACAAATTACGATATATTATAAGGTATTTTCAATGATACACTGCATATTACGTTATATGGGAAGGTATTTTCAATGATACACTGCATATTACGTTATATTATAAGGTATTTTCAATGATACACTGCATATTACGTTATATTATAAGGTATTTTCAATGATACACTACAAATAACGATATATTATAAGGTATTTTAAATGATACACTGCATATTACGTTATATGAGAAGGTATTTTCATTGATACACTACAAATTACGATATATTATAAGGTATTTTCAATGATACACTGCATATTACGTTATATTATAAGGTATTTTCAATGATACACTGCATATTACGTTATATTATAAGGTATTTTCAATGATACACTGCATATTACGTTATATTATAAGGTAATTTCAATGATACACTACAAATAACGATATATTATAAGGTATTTTCAATGATACACTGCATATTACGTTATATGAGAAGGTATTTTCATTGATACACTACAAATTACGATATATTATAAGGTATTTTCAATGATACGCTGCATATTACGTTATATTATAAGGTATTTTCAATGATACACTGCATATTACGTTATATTATAAGGTATTTTCAATGATGCACTGCATATTACGTTATACTATAAGGTATTTTCAATGATACACTGCATATTAAGTTATATTATAAGGTATTTTCAATGATAAACTACTATATATTATAAGGTATTTTCAATGATACACTGCATATTACGTTATATTATAAGGTATTTTCAAAGATACACTACAAATAACGATAAATTATAAGGTATTTTCAATGATACACTGCATATTACGTTATATGAGAAGGTATTTTCATTGATACACTACAAATTACGATATATTATAAGGTATTTTCAATGATACACTGCATATTACGTTATATTATAAGGTATTTTCAATGATACACTACAAGAAAACGATATATTATAAGGTATTTTCAATGATACACTGCATATTACGTTATATGAGAAGGTATTTTCATTGATTCACTACAAATTACGTTATATTATAAGGTATTTTCAATGATGCACTGCATATTACGTTATACTATAAGGTATTTTCAATGATACACTGCATATTAAGTTATATTATAAGGTATTTTCAATGATAAACTACTATATATTATAAGGTATTTTCAATGATACACTGCATATTACGTTATATGAGAAGGTATTTTCATTGATACACTACAAATTACGATATATTATAAGGTATTTTCAATGATACGCTGCATATTACGTTATATTATAAGGTATTTTCAATGATACACTGCATATTACGTTATATTATAAGGTATTTTCAAAGATACACTACAAATAACGATAAATTATAAGGTATTTTCAATGATACACTGCATATTACGTTATATGAGAAGGTATTTTCATTGATACACTACAAATTACGATATATTATAAGGTATTTTCAATGATACACTGCATATTACGTTATATTATAAGGTATTTTCAATGATACACTGCATATTACGGTATATCATAAGGTATTTTCAATGATACACTGCATATTAAGTTATATTATAAGGTATTTTCAATGATAAACTACTATATATTATCAGGTATTTTCAATGATACACTGCATATTACGTTATATTATAAGGTATTTTCAAAGATACACTACAAATAACGATATATTATAAGGTATTTTCAATGATACACTGCATATTACGTTATACTATAAGGTATTTTCAATGATAAACTACTATATATTATAAGGTATTTTCAATGATACACTACAAATTACGTTATATCATAATGTATATTCAATGATACACTGCATATTAAGTTATATGGGAAGGTATTTTCAATGATACACTGCATATTACGTTATATTATAAGGTATTTTCAATGATACACTGCATATTACGTTATATTATAAGGTATTTTCAATGATACACTACAAATTACGATATATTATAATGTATTTTCAATGATACACTGCATATTACGTTATATCATAAGGTATTTTCAATGATACACTGCATATTAAGTTATATGGGAAGGTATTTTCAATGATACACTGCATATTACGTTATATTATAAGGTATTTTCAATGATACACTGCATATTACGTTATATTATAAGGTATTTTCAATGATACACTGCATATTACGTTATATTATAAGGTATTTTCAATGATACACTACAAATAACGATATATTATAAGGTATTTTCAATGATACACTGCATATTACGTTATATGAGAAGGTATTTTCATTGATACACTACAAATTACGATATATTATAAGGTATTTTCAATGATACACTGCATATTACGTTATATTATAAGGTATTTTCAATGATACACTGCATATTACGTTATATTATAAGGTATTTTCAATGATACACTGCATATTACGTTATATTATAAGGTATTTTCAATGATGCACTGCATATTACGTTATACTATAAGGTATTTTCAATGATACACTGCATATTAAGTTATATTATAAGGTATTTTCAATGATAAACTACTATATATTATAAGGTATTTTCAATGATACACTGCATATTACGTTATATTATAAGGTATTTTCAAAGATACACTACAAGAAAACGATATATTATAAGGTATTTTCAATGATACACTGCATATTACGTTATATGAGAAGGTATTTTCATTGATTCACTACAAATTACGATATATTATAAGGTATTTTCAATGATACACTGCATATTACGTTATATGGGAAGGTATTTTCAATGATACACTGCATATTACGTTATATTATAAGGTATTTTCAATGATACACTGCATATTACGTTATATTATAAGGTATTTTCAATGATACACTACAAATAACGATATATTATAAGGTATTTTAAATGATACACTGCATATTACGTTATATGAGAAGGTATTTTCATTGATACACTACAAATTACGATATATTATAAGGTATTTTCAATGATACACTGCATATTACGTTATATTATAAGGTATTTTCAATGATACACTGCATATTACGTTATATTATAAGGTATTTTCAATGATACACTGCATATTACGTTATATTATAAGGTAATTTCAATGATACACTACAAATAACGATATATTATAAGGTATTTTCAATGATACACTGCATATTACGTTATATGAGAAGGTATTTTCATTGATACACTACAAATTACGATATATTATAAGGTATTTTCAATGATACGCTGCATATTACGTTATATTATAAGGTATTTTCAATGATACACTGCATATTACGTTATATTATAAGGTATTTTCAATGATGCACTGCATATTACGTTATACTATAAGGTATTTTCAATGATACACTGCATATTAAGTTATATTATAAGGTATTTTCAATGATAAACTACTATATATTATAAGGTATTTTCAATGATACACTGCATATTACGTTATATTATAAGGTATTTTCAAAGATACACTACAAATAACGATAAATTATAAGGTATTTTCAATGATACACTGCATATTACGTTATATGAGAAGGTATTTTCATTGATACACTACAAATTACGATATATTATAAGGTATTTTCAATGATACACTGCATATTACGTTATATTATAAGGTATTTTCAATGATACACTGCATATTACGGTATATCATAAGGTATTTTCAATGATACACTGCATATTACGTTATATCATAAGGTATTTTCAATGATACACTGCATATTACGTTATATTATAAGGTATTTTCAATGATGCACTGCATATTACGTTATACTATAAGGTATTTTCAATGATACACTGCATATTAAGTTATATTATAAGGTATTTTCAATGATAAACTACTATATATTATCAGGTATTTTCAATGATACACTGCATATTACGTTATATTATAAGGTATTTTCAAAGATACACTACAAATAACGATATATTATAAGGTATTTTCAATGATACACTGCATATTACGTTATACTATAAGGTATTTTCAATGATAAACTACTATATATTATAAGGTATTTTCAATGATACACTACAAATTACGTTATATCATAAGGTATATTCAATGATACACTGCATATTAAGTTATATGGGAAGGTATTTTCAATGATACACTGCATATTACGTTATATTATAAGGTATTTTCAATGATACACTGCATATTACGTTATATTATAAGGTATTTTCAATGATACACTACAAGTTACGATATATTATAAGGTATTTTCAATGATACACTGCATATTACGTTATATTATAAGGTATTTTCAATGATACACTGCATATTACGTTATATTATAAGGTATTTTCAATGATGCACTGCATATTACGTTATACTATAAGGTATTTTCAATGATACACTGCATATTAAGTTATATTATAAGGTATTTTCAATGATAAACTACTATATATTATAAGGTATTTTCAATGATACACTGCATATTACGTTATATTATAAGGTATTTTCAAAGATACACTACAAGAAAACGATATATTATAAGGTATTTTCAATGATACACTGCATATTACGTTATATGAGAAGGTATTTTCATTGATTCACTACAAATTACGATATATTATAAGGTATTTTCAATGATACACTGCATATTACGTTATATGGGAAGGTATTTTCAATGATACACTGCATATTACGTTATATTATAAGGTATTTTCAATGATACACTGCATATTACGTTATATTATAAGGTATTTTCAATGATACACTGCATATTACGTTATATTATAAGGTATTTTCAATGATACACTGCATATTACGTTATATTATAAGGTAATTTCAATGATACACTACAAATAACGATATATTATAAGGTATTTTCAATGATACACTGCATATTACGTTATATGAGAAGGTATTTTCAATGATACACTGCATATTACGTTATATTATAAGGTATTTTCAATGATACACTGCATATTACGTTATATTATAAGGTATTTTCAATGATACACTGCATATTACGTTATATTATAAGGTATTTTCAATGATACACTACAAATAACGATATATTATAAGGTATTTTCAATGATACACTGCATATTACGTTATATGAGAAGGTATTTTCAATGATACACTGCATATTACGTTATATTATAAGGTATTTTCAATGATACACTACAAGTTACGATATATTATAATGTATTTTCAATGATACACTGCATATTACGTTATATCATAAGGTATTTTCAATGATACACTGCATATTAAGTTATATGGGAAGGTATTTTCAATGATACACTGCATATTACGTTATATTATAAGGTATTTTCAATGATACACTGCATATTACGTTATATTATAAGGTATTTTCAATGATACACTGCATATTACGTTATATTATAAGGTATTTTCAATGATACACTACAAATAACGATATATTATAAGGTATTTTCAATGATACACTGCATATTACGTTATATGAGAAGGTATTTTCATTGATACACTACAAATTACGATATATTATAAGGTATTTTCAATGATACACTGCATATTACGTTATATTATAAGGTATTTTCAATGATACACTGCATATTACGTTATATTATAAGGTATTTTCAATGATACACTGCATATTACGTTATATTATAAGGTATTTTCAATGATGCACTGCATATTACGTTATACTATAAGGTATTTTCAATGATACACTGCATATTAAGTTATATTATAAGGTATTTTCAATGATAAACTACTATATATTATAAGGTATTTTCAATGATACACTGCATATTACGTTATATTATAAGGTATTTTCAAAGATACACTACAAGAAAACGATATATTATAAGGTATTTTCAATGATACACTGCATATTACGTTATATGAGAAGGTATTTTCATTGATTCACTACAAATTACGATATATTATAAGGTATTTTCAATGATACACTGCATATTACGTTATATGGGAAGGTATTTTCAATGATACACTGCATATTACGTTATATTATAAGGTATTTTCAATGATACACTGCATATTACGTTATATTATAAGGTATTTTCAATGATACACTACAAATAACGATATATTATAAGGTATTTTAAATGATACACTGCATATTACGTTATATGAGAAGGTATTTTCATTGATACACTACAAATTACGATATATTATAAGGTATTTTCAATGATACACTGCATATTACGTTATATTATAAGGTATTTTCAATGATACACTGCATATTACGTTATATTATAAGGTATTTTCAATGATACACTGCATATTACGTTATATTATAAGGTAATTTCAATGATACACTACAAATAACGATATATTATAAGGTATTTTCAATGATACACTGCATATTACGTTATATGAGAAGGTATTTTCATTGATACACTACAAATTACGATATATTATAAGGTATTTTCAATGATACGCTGCATATTACGTTATATTATAAGGTATTTTCAATGATACACTGCATATTACGTTATATTATAAGGTATTTTCAATGATACACTGCATATTACGTTATACTATAAGGTATTTTCAATGATACACTGCATATTACGTTATATTATAAGGTATTTTCAATGATAAACTACTATATATTATAAGGTATTTTCAATGATACACTGCATATTACGTTATATTATAAGGTATTTTCAAAGATACACTACAAATAACGATAAATTATAAGGTATTTTCAATGATACACTGCATATTACGTTATATGAGAAGGTATTTTCATTGATACACTACAAATTACGATATATTATAAGGTATTTTCAATGATACACTGCATATTACGTTATATTATAAGGTATTTTCAATGATACACTGCATATTACGGTATATCATAAGGTATTTTCAATGATACACTGCATATTACGTTATATCATAAGGTATTTTCAATGATACACTGCATATTACGTTATATTATAAGGTATTTTCAATGATGCACTGCATATTACGTTATACTATAAGGTATTTTCAATGATACACTGCATATTACGTTATATTATAAGGTATTTTCAATGATGCACTGCATATTACGTTATACTATAAGGTATTTTCAATGATACACTGCATATTACGTTATATTATAAGGTATTTTCAATGATACACTGCATATTAAGTTATATTATAAGGTATTTTCAATGATAAACTACTATATATTATAAGGTATTTTCAATGATACACTGCATATTACGTTATATTATAAGGTATTTTCAAAGATACACTACAAATAACGATAAATTATCAGGTATTTTCAATGATACACTGCATATTACGTTATATTATAAGGTATTTTCAAAGATACACTACAAATAACGATATATTATAAGGTATTTTCAATGATACACTGCATATTACGTTATACTATAAGGTATTTTCAATGATAAACTACTATATATTATAAGGTATTTTCAATGATACACTACAAATTACGTTATATCATAAGGTATATTCAATGATACACTGCATATTAAGTTATATGGGAAGGTATTTTCAATGATACACTGCATATTACGTTATATTATAAGGTATTTTCAATGATACACTGCATATTACGTTATATTATAAGGTATTTTCAATGATACACTGCATATTACGTTATATTATAAGGTATTTTCAATGATGCACTGCATATTACGTTATACTATAAGGTATTTTCAATGATACACTGCATATTAAGTTATATTATAAGGTATTTTCAATGATAAACTACTATATATTATAAGGTATTTTCAATGATACACTGCATATTACGTTATATTATAAGGTATTTTCAAAGATACACTACAAGAAAACGATATATTATAAGGTATTTTCAATGATACACTGCATATTACGTTATATGAGAAGGTATTTTCATTGATTCACTACAAATTACGATATATTATAAGGTATTTTCAATGATACACTGCATATTACGTTATATGGGAAGGTATTTTCAATGATACACTGCATATTACGTTATATTATAAGGTATTTTCAATGATACACTGCATATTACGTTATATTATAAGGTATTTTCAATGATACACTGCATATTACGTTATATTATAAGGTATTTTCAATGATACACTGCATATTACGTTATATTATAAGGTATTTTCAATGATACACTACAAATAACGATATATTATAAGGTATTTTCAATGATACACTGCATATTACGTTATATGAGAAGGTATTTTCATTGATACACTACAAATTACGATATATTATAAGGTATTTTCAATGATACACTGCATATTACGTTATATTATAAGGTATTTTCAATGATACACTGCATATTACGTTATATTATAAGGTATTTTCAATGATGCACTGCATATTACGTTATACTATAAGGTATTTTCAATGATAAACTACTATATATTATAAGGTATTTTCAATGATAAACTACTATATATTATAAGGTATTTTCAATGATACACTGCATATTACGTTATATTATAAGGTATTTTCAAAGATACACTACAAGAAAACGATATATTATAAGGTATTTTCAATGATACACTGCATATTACGTTATATGAGAAGGTATTTTCATTGATTCACTACAAATTACGATATATTATAAGGTATTTTCAATGATACACTGCATATTACGTTATATGGGAAGGTATTTTCAATGATACACTGCATATTACGTTATATTATAAGGTATTTTCAATGATACACTGCATATTACGTTATATTATAAGGTATTTTCAATGATACACTGCATATTACGTTATATTATAAGGTAATTTCAATGATACACTACAAATAACGATATATTATAAGGTATTTTCAATGATACACTGCATATTACGTTATATGAGAAGGTATTTTCATTGATACACTACAAATTACGATATATTATAAGGTATTTTCAATGATACACTGCATATTACGTTATATTATAAGGTATTTTCAATGATACACTGCATATTACGTTATATTATAAGGTATTTTCAATGATGCACTGCATATTACGTTATACTATAAGGTATTTTCAATGATACACTGCATATTAAGTTATATTATAAGGTATTTTCAATGATAAACTACTATATATTATAAGGTATTTTCAATGATACACTGCATATTACGTTATATTATAAGGTATTTTCAAAGATACACTACAAATAACGATATATTATAAGGTATTTTCAATGATACACTGCATATTACGTTATACTATAAGGTATTTCCAATGATAAACTACTATATATTATAAGGTATTTTCAATGATACACTACAAATTACGTTATATCATAAGGTATATTCAATGATACACTGCATATTAAGTTATATAGGAAGGTATTTTCAATGATACACTGCATATTACGTTATATTATAAGGTATTTTCAATGATGCACTGCATATTACGTTATACTATAAGGTATTTTCAATGATACACTGCATATTACGTTATATTATAAGGTATTTTCAATGATAAACTACTATATATTATAAGGTATTTTCAATGATACACTGCATATTACGTTATATTATAAGGTATTTTCAAAGATACACTACAAATAACGATAAATTATAAGGTATTTTCAATGATACACTGCATATTACGTTATATGAGAAGGTATTTTCATTGATACACTACAAATTACGATATATTATAAGGTATTTTCAATGATACACTGCATATTACGTTATATTATAAGGTATTTTCAATGATACACTGCATATTACGGTATATCATAAGGTATTTTCAATGATACACTGCATATTACGTTATATCATAAGGTATTTTCAATGATACACTGCATATTACGTTATATTATAAGGTATTTTCAAAGATACACTACAAATAACGATATATTATAAGGTATTTTCAATGATACACTGCATATTACGTTATATTATAAGGTATTTTCAATGATAAACTACTATATATTATAAGGTATTTTCAATGATACACTACAAATTACGTTATATCATAAGGTATATTCAATGATACACTGCATATTAAGTTATATGGGAAGGTATTTTCAATGATACACTGCATATTACGTTATATTATAAGGTATTTTCAATGATACACTGCATATTACGTTATATTATAAGGTATTTTCAATGATACACTACAAATTACGATATATTATAATGTATTTTCAATGATACACTGCATATTACGTTATATTATAAGGTATTTTCATTGATAGACTAGAATTACCATATATTCTAAGGTATTTTCAATGATACACTGCATATTACGTTATATCATAAGGTATTTTCAATGATACACTGCATATTAAGTTATATGGGAAGGTATTTTCAATGATACACTGCATATTACGTTATATTATAAGGTATTTTCAATGATACACTGCATATTACGTTATATTATAAGGTATTTTCAATGATACACTGCATATTACGTTATATTATAAGGTATTTTCAATGATACACTGCATATTACGTTATATTATAAGGTATTTTCAAAGATACACTACAAGAAAACGATATATTATAAGGTATTTTCAATGATACACTGCATATTACGTTATATGAGAAGGTATTTTCATTGATACACTACAAATTACGATATATTATAAGGTATTTTCAATGATACACTGCATATTACGTTATATGGGAAGGTATTTTCAATGATACACTGCATATTACGTTATATTATAAGGTATTTTCAATGATACACTGCATATTACGTTATATTATAAGGTATTTTCAATGATACACTGCATATTACGTTATATTATAAGGTATTTTCAATGATACACTGCATATTACGTTATATTATAAGGTATTTTCAAAGATACACTACAAGAAAACGATATATTATAAGGTATTTTCAATGATACACTGCATATTACGTTATATGAGAAGGTATTTTCATTGATACACTACAAATTACGATATATTATAAGGTATTTTCAATGATACACTGCATATTACGTTATATGGGAAGGTATTTTCAATGATACACTGCATATTACGTTATATTATAAGGTATTTTCAATGATACACTGCATATTACGTTATATTATAAGGTATTTTCAATGATACACTGCATATTACGTTATATTATAAGGTAATTTCAATGATACACTACAAATAACGATATATTATAAGGTATTTTCAATGATACACTGCATATTACGTTATATGAGAAGGTATTTTCATTGATACACTACAAATTACGATATATTATAAGGTATTTTCAATGATACACTGCATATTACGTTATATTATAAGGTATTTTCAATGATACACTGCATATTACGTTATATTATAAGGTATTTTCAATGATGCACTGCATATTACGTTATACTATAAGGTATTTTCAATGATACACTGCATATTAAGTTATATTATAAGGTATTTTCAATGATAAACTACTATATATTATAAGGTATTTTCAATGATACACTGCATATTACGTTATATTATAAGGTATTTTCAAAGATACACTACAAATAACGATATATTATAAGGTATTTTCAATGATACACTGCATATTACGTTATACTATAAGGTATTTCCAATGATAAACTACTATATATTATAAGGTATTTTCAATGATACACTACAAATTACGTTATATCATAAGGTATATTCAATGATACACTGCATATTAAGTTATATAGGAAGGTATTTTCAATGATACACTGCATATTACGTTATATTATAAGGTATTTTCAATGATGCACTGCATATTACGTTATACTATAAGGTATTTTCAATGATACACTGCATATTAAGTTATATTATAAGGTATTTTCAATGATAAACTACTATATATTATAAGGTATTTTCAATGATACACTGCATATTACGTTATATTATAAGGTATTTTCAAAGATACACTACAAATAACGATAAATTATAAGGTATTTTCAATGATACACTGCATATTACGTTATATGAGAAGGTATTTTCATTGATTCACTACAAATTACGATATAATATAAGGTATTTTCAATGATACACTGCATATTACGTTATATTATAAGGTATTTTCAATGATACACTGCATATTACGGTATATTATAAGGTATTTTCAATGATACACTGCATATTAAGGTATATTATAAGGTATTTTCAATGATACACTGCATATTACGTTATATTATAAGGTATTTTCAATGATGCACTGCATATTACGTTATACTATAAGGTATTTTCAATGATACACTGCATATTACGTTATATTATAAGGTATTTTCAATGATAAACTACTATATATTATAAGGTATTTTCAATGATACACTGCATATTACGTTATACTATAAGGTATTTTCAATGATAAACTACTATATATTATAAGGTATTTTCAATGATACACTACAAATTACGTTATATCATAAGGTATATTCAATGATACACTGCATATTAAGTTATATGGGAAGGTATTTTCAATGATACACTGCATATTACGTTATATTATAAGGTATTTTCAATGATACACTGCATATTACGTTATATTATAAGGTATTTTCAATGATACACTACAAATAACGATATATTATAAGGTATTTTCAATGATACACTGCATATTACGTTATATTATAAGGTATTTTTATTGATAGACTAGAATTACCATATATTCTAAGGTATTTTCAATGATACACTGCATATTACGTTATATTATAAGGTATTTTCAAAGATACACTACAAATAACGATAAATTATAAGGTATTTTCAAAGATACACTGCATATTACGTTATATGAGAAGGTATTTTCATTGATACACTACAAATTACGATATATTATAAGGTATTTTCAATGATACACTGCATATTACGTTATATTATAAGGTATTTTCAATGATACACTACAAATAACGATATATTATAAGGTATTTTCAATGATGCACTGCATATTACGTTATACTATAAGGTATTTTCAATGATACACTGCATATTAAGTTATATTATAAGGTATTTTCAATGATACACTGCATATTACGTTATATTATAAGGTATTTTCAATGATGCACTGCATATTACGTTATACTATAAGGTATTTTCAATGATACACTGCATATTAAGTTATATTATAAGGTATTTTCAATGATAAACTACTATATATTACAAGGTATTTTCAATGATACACTGCATATTACGTTATACTATAAGGTATTTTCAATGATAAACTACTATATATTATAAGGTATTTTCAATGATACACTACAAATTACGTTATATCATAAGGTATATTCAATGATACACTGCATATTAAGTTATATGGGAAGGTATTTTCAATGATACACTGCATATTACGTTATATTACAAGGTATTTTCAATGATACACTGCATATTACGTTATATTATAAGGTATTTTCAATGATACACTACAAGTTACGATATATTATAAGGTATTTTCAATGATACACTGCATATTACGTTATATTATAAGGTATTTTTATTGATAGACTAGAATTACCATATATTCTAAGGTATTTTCAATGATACACTGCATATTACGTTATATTATAAGGTATTTTCAAAGATACACTACAAATAACGATAAATTATAAGGTATTTTCAAAGATACACTGCATATTACGTTATATGAGAAGGTATTTTCATTGATACACTACAAATTACGATATATTATAAGGTATTTTCAATGATACACTGCATATTACGTTATATTATAAGGTATTTTCAATGATACACTACAAATAACGATATATTATAAGGTATTTTCAATGATACACTGCATATTACGTTATATTATAAGGTATTTTCAAAGATGCACTACAAGAAAACGATATATTATAAGGTATTTTCAATGATACACTGCATATTACGTTATATGAGAAGGTATTTTCATTGATACACTACAAATTACGATATATTATAAGGTATTTTCAATGATACACTGCATATTACGTTATATTATAAGGTATTTTCAATGATACACTGCATATTACGTTATATTATAAGGTATTTTCAATGATACACTGCATATTACGTTATATTATAAGGTATTTTCAATGATGCACTGCATATTACGTTATACTATAAGGTATTTTCAATGATACACTGCATATTAAGTTATATTATAAGGTATTTTCAATGATAAACTACTATATATTATAAGGTATTTTCAATGATACACTGCATATTACGTTATATTATAAGGTATTTTCAAAGATACACTACAAATAACGATATATTATAAGGTATTTTCAATGATACACTGCATATTACGTTATACTATAAGGTATTTCCAATGATAAACTACTATATATTATAAGGTATTTTCAATGATACACTACAAATTACGTTATATCATAAGGTATATTCAATGATACACTGCATATTAAGTTATATAGGAAGGTATTTTCAATGATACACTGCATATTACGTTATATTATAAGGTATTTTCAATGATGCACTGCATATTACGTTATACTATAAGGTATTTTCAATGATACACTGCATATTAAGTTATATTATAAGGTATTTTCAATGATAAACTACTATATATTATAAGGTATTTTCAATGATACACTGCATATTACGTTATACTATAAGGTATTTTCAATGATAAACTACTATATATTATAAGGTATTTTCAATGATACACTGCATATTACGTTATATGAGAAGGTATTTTCATTGATACACTACAAATTACGATATATTATAAGGTATTTTCAATGATACACTGCATATTACGTTATATTATAAGGTATTTTCAATGATACACTGCATATTACGGTATATCATAAGGTATTTTCAATGATACACTGCATATTACGTTATATCATAAGGTATTTTCAATGATACACTGCATATTACGTTATATTATAAGGTATTTTCAAAGATACACTACAAATAACGATATATTATAAGGTATTTTCAATGATACACTGCATATTACGTTATATTATAAGGTATTTTCAATGATAAACTACTATATATTATAAGGTATTTTCAATGATACACTACAAATTACGTTATATCATAAGGTATATTCAATGATACACTGCATATTAAGTTATATGGGAAGGTATTTTCAATGATACACTGCATATTACGTTATATTATAAGGTATTTTCAATGATACACTGCATATTACGTTATATTATAAGGTATTTTCAATGATACACTACAAGTACCTTATATTATAATGTATTTTCATTGATACACTGCATATTACGTTATATTATAAGGTATTTTCATTGATAGACTAGAATTACCATATATTCTAAGGTATTTTCAATGATACACTGCATATTACGTTATATCATAAGGTATTTTCAATGATACACTGCATATTAAGTTATATGGGAAGGTATTTTCAATGATACACTGCATATTACGTTATATTATAAGGTATTTTCAATGATACACTGCATATTACGTTATATTATAAGGTATTTTCAATGATACACTGCATATTACGTTATATTATAAGGTATTTTCAATGATACACTGCATATTACGTTATATTATAAGGTATTTTCAAAGATACACTACAAGAAAACGATATATTATAAGGTATTTTCAATGATACACTGCATATTACGTTATATGAGAAGGTATTTTCATTGATTCACTACAAATTACGATATATTATAAGGTATTTTCAATGATACACTGCATATTACGTTATATGGGAAGGTATTTTCAATGATACACTGCATATTACGTTATATTATAAGGTATTTTCAATGATACACTGCATATTACGTTATATTATAAGGTATTTTCAATGATACACTGCATATTACGTTATATTATAAGGTATTTTCAATGATACACTGCATATTACGTTATATTATAAGGTATTTTCAAAGATACACTACAAGAAAACGATATATTATAAGGTATTTTCAATGATACACTGCATATTACGTTATATGAGAAGGTATTTTCATTGATACACTACAAATTACGATATATTATAAGGTATTTTCAATGATACACTGCATATTACGTTATATGGGAAGGTATTTTCAATGATACACTGCATATTACGTTATATTATAAGGTATTTTCAATGATACACTGCATATTACGTTATATTATAAGGTATTTTCAATGATACACTGCATATTACGTTATATTATAAGGTAATTTCAATGATACACTACAAATAACGATATATTATAAGGTATTTTCAATGATACACTGCATATTACGTTATATGAGAAGGTATTTTCATTGATACACTACAAATTACGATATATTATAAGGTATTTTCAATGATACACTGCATATTACGTTATATTATAAGGTATTTTCAATGATACACTGCATATTACGTTATATTATAAGGTATTTTCAATGATGCACTGCATATTACGTTATACTATAAGGTATTTTCAATGATACACTGCATATTAAGTTATATTATAAGGTATTTTCAATGATAAACTACTATATATTATAAGGTATTTTCAATGATACACTGCATATTACGTTATATTATAAGGTATTTTCAAAGATACACTACAAATAACGATATATTATAAGGTATTTTCAATGATACACTGCATATTACGTTATACTATAAGGTATTTCCAATGATAAACTACTATATATTATAAGGTATTTTCAATGATACACTACAAATTACGTTATATCATAAGGTATATTCAATGATACACTGCATATTAAGTTATATAGGAAGGTATTTTCAATGATACACTGCATATTACGTTATATTATAAGGTATTTTCAATGATGCACTGCATATTACGTTATACTATAAGGTATTTTCAATGATACACTGCATATTACGTTATATTATAAGGTATTTTCAATGATAAACTACTATATATTATAAGGTATTTTCAATGATACACTGCATATTACGTTATATTATAAGGTATTTTCAAAGATACACTACAAATAACGATAAATTATAAGGTATTTTCAATGATACACTGCATATTACGTTATATGAGAAGGTATTTTCATTGATTCACTACAAATTACGATATAATATAAGGTATTTTCAATGATACACTGCATATTACGTTATATTATAAGGTATTTTCAATGATACACTGCATATTACGGTATATCATAAGGTATTTTCAATGATACACTGCATATTAAGGTATATTATAAGGTATTTTCAATGATACACTGCATATTACGTTATATTATAAGGTATTTTCAATGATGCACTGCATATTACGTTATACTATAAGGTATTTTCAATGATACACTGCATATTACGTTATATTATAAGGTATTTTCAATGATAAACTACTATATATTATAAGGTATTTTCAATGATACACTGCATATTACGTTATACTATAAGGTATTTTCAATGATAAACTACTATATATTATAAGGTATTTTCAATGATACACTACAAATTACGTTATATCATAAGGTATATTCAATGATACACTGCATATTAAGTTATATGGGAAGGTATTTTCAATGATACACTGCATATTACGTTATATTATAAGGTATTTTCAATGATACACTGCATATTACGTTATATTATAAGGTATTTTCAATGATACACTACAAGTTACGATATATTATAAGGTATTTTCAATGATACACTGCATATTACGTTATATTATAAGGTATTTTTATTGATAGACTAGAATTACCATATATTCTAAGGTATTTTCAATGATACACTGCATATTACGTTATATTATAAGGTATTTTCAATGATACACTACAAATAACGATAAATTATAAGGTATTTTCAAAGATACACTGCATATTACGTTATATGAGAAGGTATTTTCATTGATACACTACAAATTACGATATATTATAAGGTATTTTCAATGATACACTGCATATTACGTTATATTATAAGGTATTTTCAATGATACACTACAAATTACGATATATTATAAGGTATTTTCAATGATGCACTGCATATTACGTTATACTATAAGGTATTTTCAATGATACACTGCATATTAAGTTATATTATAAGGTATTTTCAATGATACACTGCATATTACGTTATATTATAAGGTATTTTCAATGATGCACTGCATATTACGTTATACTATAAGGTATTTTCAATGATACACTGCATATTACGTTATATTATAAGGTATTTTCAATGATAAACTACTATATATTACAAGGTATTTTCAATGATACACTGCATATTACGTTATACTATAAGGTATTTTCAATGATAAACTACTATATATTATAAGGTATTTTCAATGATACACTACAAATTACGTTATATCATAAGGTATATTCAATGATACACTGCATATTAAGTTATATGGGAAGGTATTTTCAATGATACACTGCATATTACGTTATATTACAAGGTATTTTCAATGATACACTGCATATTACGTTATATTATAAGGTATTTTCAATGATACACTACAAGTTACGATATATTATAAGGTATTTTCAATGATACACTGCATATTACGTTATATTATAAGGTATTTTTATTGATAGACTAGAATTACCATATATTCTAAGGTATTTTCAATGATACACTGCATATTACGTTATATTATAAGGTATTTTCAAAGATACACTACAAATAACGATAAATTATAAGGTATTTTCAAAGATACACTGCATATTACGTTATATGAGAAGGTATTTTCATTGATACACTACAAATTACGATATATTATAAGGTATTTTCAATGATACACTGCATATTACGTTATATTATAAGGTATTTTCAATGATACACTACAAATAACGATATATTATAAGGTATTTTCAATGATACACTGCATATTACGTTATATTATAAGGTATTTTCAAAGATGCACTACAAGAAAACGATATATTATAAGGTATTTTCAATGATACACTGCATATTACGTTATATGAGAAGGTATTTTCATTGATACACTACAAATTACGATATATTATAAGGTATTTTCAATGATACACTGCATATTACGTTATATTATAAGGTATTTTCAATGATACACTGCATATTACGTTATATTATAAGGTATTTTCAATGATACACTGCATATTACGTTATATTATAAGGTATTTTCAATGATGCACTGCATATTACGTTATACTATAAGGTATTTTCAATGATACACTGCATATTAAGTTATATTATAAGGTATTTTCAATGATAAACTACTATATATTATAAGGTATTTTCAATGATACACTGCATATTACGTTATATTATAAGGTATTTTCAAAGATACACTACAAATAACGATATATTATAAGGTATTTTCAATGATACACTGCATATTACGTTATACTATAAGGTATTTCCAATGATAAACTACTATATATTATAAGGTATTTTCAATGATACACTACAAATTACGTTATATCATAAGGTATATTCAATGATACACTGCATATTAAGTTATATAGGAAGGTATTTTCAATGATACACTGCATATTACGTTATATTATAAGGTATTTTCAATGATGCACTGCATATTACGTTATACTATAAGGTATTTTCAATGATACACTGCATATTAAGTTATATTATAAGGTATTTTCAATGATAAACTACTATATATTATAAGGTATTTTCAATGATACACTGCATATTACGTTATACTATAAGGTATTTTCAATGATAAACTACTATATATTATAAGGTATTTTCAATGATACACTACAAATTACGTTATATCATAAGGTATATTCAATGATACACTGCATATTAAGTTATATGGGAAGGTATTTTCAATGATACACTGCATATTACGTTATATTATAAGGTATTTTCAATGATACACTGCATATTACGTTATATTATAAGGTATTTTCAATGATACACTACAAGTTACGATATATTATAATGTATTTTCAATGATACACTGCATATTACGTTATATTATAAGGTATTTTCATTGATAGACTAGAATTACCATATATTCTAAGGTATTTTCAATGATACACTGCATATTACGTTATATCATAAGGTATTTTCAATGATACACTGCATATTACGTTATATTATAAGGTATTTTCATTGATAGACTAGAATTACCATATATTCTAAGGTATTTTCAATGATACACTGCATATTACGTTATATCATAAGGTATTTTCAATGATACACTGCATATTAAGTTATATGGGAAGGTATTTTCAATGATACACTGCATATTACGTTATATTATAAGGTATTTTCAATGATACACTGCATATTACGTTATATTATAAGGTATTTTCAATGATACACTGCATATTACGTTATATTATAAGGTATTTTCAATGATACACTGCATATTACGTTATATTATAAGGTATTTTCAAAGATACACTACAAGAAAACCATATATTATAAGGTATTTTCAATGATACACTGCATATTACGTTATATTATAAGGTATTTTCATTGATTCACTACAAATTACGATATATTATAAGGTATTTTCAATGATACACTGCATATTACGTTATATGGGAAGGTATTTTCAATGATACACTGCATATTACGTTATATGGGAAGGTATTTTCAATGATACACTGCATATTACGTTATATTATAAGGTATTTTCAATGATACACTGCATATTACGTTATATTATAAGGTATTTTCAATGATGCACTGCATATTACGTTATACTATAAGGTATTTTCAATGATACACTGCATATTAAGTTATATTATAAGGTATTTTCAATGATAAACTACTATATATTATAAGGTATTTTCAATGATACACTGCATATTACGTTATATCATAAGGTATTTTCAAAGATGCACTACAAGAAAACGATATATTATAAGGTATTTTCAATGATACACTGCATATTACGTTATATGAGAAGGTATTTTCATTGATACACTACAAATTACGATATATTATAAGGTATTTTCAATGATACACTGCATATTACGTTATATGGGAAGGTATTTTCAATGATACACTGCATATTACGTTATATTATAAGGTATTTTCAATGATACACTGCATATTACGTGATATTATAAGGTATTTTCAATGATGCACTGCATATTACGTTATACTATAAGGTATTTTCAATGATACACTGCATATTAAGTTATATTATAAGGTATTTTCAATGATAAACTACTATATATTATAAGGTATTTTCAATGATACACTGCATATTACGTTATATTATAAGGTATTTTCAAAGATACACTACAAATAACGATATATTATAAGGTATTTTCAATGATACACTGCATATTACGTTATACTATAAGGTATTTCCAATGATAAACTACTATATATTATAAGGTATTTTCAATGATACACTACAAATTACGTTATATCATAAGGTATATTCAATGATACACTGCATATTAAGTTATATAGGAAGGTATTTTCAATGATACACTGCATATTACGTTATATTATAAGGTATTTTCAATGATGCACTGCATATTACGTTATACTATAAGGTATTTTCAATGATACACTGCATATTAAGTTATATTATAAGGTATTTTCAATGATAAACTACTATATATTATAAGGTATTTTCAATGATACACTGCATATTACGTTATATTATAATTATTTTCAAAGATACACTACAAATAACGATAAATTATAAGGTATTTTCAATGATACACTGCACATTACGTTATATGAGAAGGTATTTTCATTGATACACTACAAATTACGATATAATATAAGGTATTTTCAATGATACACTGCATATTACGTTATATTATAAGGTATTTTCAATGATACACTGCATATTACGGTATATCATAAGGTATTTTCAATGATACACTGCATATTAAGGTATATTATAAGGTATTTTCAATGATAAACTACTATATATTATAAGGTATTTTCAATGATACACTGCATATTACGTTATATTATAAGGTATTTTCAATGATGCACTGCATATTACGTTATACTATAAGGTATTTTCAATGATACACTGCATATTAAGTTATATTATAAGGTATTTTCAATGATACACTGCATATTACGTTATATTATAAGGTATTTTCAATGATGCACTGCATATTACGTTATACTATAAGGTATTTTCAATGATACACTGCATATTAAGTTATATTATAAGGTATTTTCAATGATAAACTACTATATATTATAAGGTATTTTCAATGATACACTGCATATTACGTTATACTATAAGGTATTTTCAATGATAAACTACTATATATTATAAGGTATTTTCAATGATACACTACAAATTACGTTATATCATAAGGTATATTCAATGATACACTGCATATTAAGTTATATGCGAAGGTATTTTCAATGATACACTGCATATTACGTTATATTATAAGGTATTTTCAATGATACACTGCATATTACGTTATATTATAAGGTATTTTCAATGATACACTACAAGTTACGATATATTATAAGGTATTTTCAATGATACACTGCATATTACGTTATATTATAAGGTATTTTTATTGATAGACTAGAATTACCATATATTCTAAGGTATTTTCAATGATACACTGCATATTACGTTATATTATAAGGTATTTTCAAAGATACACTACAAATAACGATAAATTATAAGGTATTTTCAATGATACACTGCATATTACGTTATATGAGAAGGTATTTTCATTGATACACTACAAATTACGATATATTATAAGGTATTTTCAATGATACACTGCATATTACGTTATATTATAAGGTATTTTCAATGATACACTACAAATAACGATATATTATAAGGTATTTTCAATGATGCACTGCATATTACGTTATACTATAAGGTATTTTCAATGATACACTGCATATTACGTTATATTATAAGGTATTTTCAATGATACACTGCATATTACGTTATATTATAAGGTATTTTCATTGATAGACTAGAATTACCATATATTCTAAGGTATTTTCAATGATACACTGCATATTACGTTATATGGGAAGGTATTTTCAATGATACACTGCATATTACGTTATATTATAAGGTATTTTCAATGATACACTGCATATTACGTTATATTATAAGGTATTTTCAATGATACACTGCATATTACGTTATATTATAAGGTATTTTCAATGATACACTACAAATAACGATATATTATAAGGTATTTTCAATGATACACTGCATATTACGTTATATGAGAAGGTATTTTCATTGATACACTACCAATTACGATATATTATAAGGTATTTTCAATGATACACTGCATATTACGGTATATCATAAGGTATTTTCAATGATACACTGCATATTACGTTATATTATAAGGTATTTTCAATGATACACTGCATATTACGTTATATTATAAGGTATTTTCATTGATAGACTAGAATTACCATATATTCTAAGGTATTTTCAATGATACACTGCATATTACGTTATATGGGAAGGTATTTTCAATGATACACTGCATATTACGTTATATTATAAGGTATTTTCAATGATACACTGCATATTACGTTATATTATAAGGTATTTTCAATGATACACTGCATATTACGTTATATTATAAGGTATTTTCAATGATACACTACAAATAACGATATATTATAAGGTATTTTCAATGATACACTGCATATTACGTTATATGAGAAGGTATTTTCATTGATACACTACAAATTACGATATATTATAAGGTATTTTCAATGATACACTGCATATTACGTTATATGGGAAGGTATTTTCAATGATACACTGCATATTACGTTATATTATAAGGTATTTTCAATGATACACTGCATATTACGTTATATTATAAGGTATTTTCAATGATACACTGCATATTACCTTATAATATAACGTAATTTCAATGATACACTACAAATAACGATATATTATAAGGTATTTTCAATGATACACTGCATATTACGTTATATGAGAAGGTATTTTCATTGATACACTACAAATTACGATATATTATAAGGTATTTTCAATGATACACTACAAGTTACGATATATTATAAGGTATTTTCAATGATACACTGCATATTACGTTATATTATAAGGTATTTTCAATGATACACTGCATATTACGGTATATCATAAGGTATTTTCAATGATACACTGCATATTACGTTATATTATAAGGTATTTTCAATGATACACTGCATATTACGTTATATTATAAGGTATTTTCATTGATAGACTAGAATTACCATATATTCTAAGGTATTTTCAATGATACACTGCATATTACGTTATATGGGAAGGTATTTTCAATGATACACTGCATATTACGTTATATTATAAGGTATTTTCAATGATACACTGCATATTACGTTATATTATAAGGTATTTTCAATGATACACTGCATATTACGTTATATTATAAGGTATTTTCAATGATACACTACAAATAACGATATATTATAAGGTATTTTCAATGATACACTGCATATTACGTTATATGAGAAGGTATTTTCATTGATACACTACAAATTACGATATATTATAAGGTATTTTCAATGATACACTGCATATTACGTTATATTATAAGGTAATTTCAATGATACACTACAAATAACGATATATTATAAGGTATTTTCAATGATACACTGCATATTACGTTATATGAGAAGGTATTTTCATTGATACACTACAAATTACGATATATTATAAGGTATTTTCAATGATACACTACAAGTTACGATATATTATAAGGTATTTTCAATGATACACTGCATATTACGTTATATTATAAGGTATTTTCAATGATACACTACAAATTACGATATATTATAAGGTATTTTCAATGATACACTGCATATTACGGTATATCATAAGGTATTTTCAATGATACACTGCATATTACGTTATATTATAAGGTATTTTCAATGATACACTGCATATTACGTTATATTATAAGGTATTTTCATTGATAGACTAGAATTACCATATATTCTAAGGTATTTTCAATGATACACTGCATATTACGTTATATGGGAAGGTATTTTCAATGATACACTGCATATTACGTTATATTATAAGGTATTTTCAATGATACACTGCATATTACGTTATATTATAAGGTATTTTCAATGATACACTGCATATTACGTTATATTATAAGGTATTTTCAATGATACACTACAAATAACGATATATTATAAGGTATTTTCAATGATACACTGCATATTACGTTATATGAGAAGGTATTTTCATTGATACACTACAAATTACGATATATTATAAGGTATTTTCAATGATACACTGCATATTACGTTATATGGGAAGGTATTTTCAATGATACACTGCATATTACGTTATATTATAAGGTATTTTCAATGATACACTGCATATTACGTTATATTATAAGGTATTTTCAATGATACACTGCATATTACGTTATATTATAAGGTAATTTCAATGATACACTACAAATAACGATATATTATAAGGTATTTTCAATGATACACTGCATATTACGTTATATGAGAAGGTATTTTCATTGATACACTACAAATTACGATATATTATAAGGTATTTTCAATGATACACTACAAGTTACGATATATTATAAGGTATTTTCAATGATACACTGCATATTACGTTATATTATAAGGTATTTTCAATGATACACTGCATATTACGGTATATCATAAGGTATTTTCAATGATACACTGCATATTACGTTATATTATAAGGTATTTTCAATGATACACTGCATATTACGTTATATTATAAGGTATTTTCATTGATAGACTAGAATTACCATATATTCTAAGGTATTTTCAATGATACACTGCATATTACGTTATATGGGAAGGTATTTTCAATGATACACTGCATATTACGTTATATTATAAGGTATTTTCAATGATACACTGCATATTACGTTATATTATAAGATATTTTCAATGATACCCTGCATATTACGTTATATTATAAGGTATTTTCAATGATACACTACAAATAACGATATATTATAAGGTATTTTCAATGATACACTGCATATTACGTTATATGAGAAGGTATTTTCATTGATACACTACAAATTACGATATATTATAAGGTATTTTCAATGATACACTGCATATTACGTTATATGGGAAGGTATTTTCAATGATACACTGCATATTACGTTATATTATAAGGTATTTTCAATGATACACTGCATATTACGTTATATTATAAGGTATTTTCAATGATACACTGCATATTACGTTATAATATAACGTAATTTCAATGATACACTACAAATAACGATATATTATAAGGTATTTTCAATGATACACTGCATATTACGTTATATGAGAAGGTATTTTCATTGATACACTACAAATTACGATATATTATAAGGTATTTTCAATGATACACTGCATATTACGTTATATTATAAGGTATTTTCAATGATACACTGCATATTACGTTATATTATAAGGTATTTTCAATGATGCACTGCATATTACGTTAAACTATAAGGTATTTTCAATGATACACTGCATATTAAGTTATATTATAAGGTATTTTCAATGATAAACTACTATATATTATAAGGTATTTTCAATGATACACTGCATATTACGTTATATTATAAGGTATTTTCAAAGATACACTACAAATAACGATATATTATAAGATATTTTCAATGATACACTGCATATTAAGTTATATTATAAGGTATTTTCAATGATAAACTACTATATATTATAAGGTATTTTCAATGATACACTGCATATTACGTTATATTATAAGGTATTTTCAAAGATACACTACAAGAAAACGATATATTATAAGGTATTTTCAATGATACACTGCATATTACGTTATATCATAAGGTACTTTCAATGATACACTGCATATTAAGTTATATGGGAAGGTATTTTCAATGATACACTGCATATTACGTTATATTATAAGGTATTTTCAATGATACACTGCATATTACGTTATATTATAAGGTATTTTCAATGATACACTGCATATTACGTTATATTATAAGGTATTTTCAATGATACACTACAAA
>CAKAJI010000769.1:0-62509 GCA_916610255.1 Lasioglossum lativentre | reverse complement strand
TAAGGTATTTGCAATGATACACTGCATATTACGTTATATTATAAGGTATTTTCATTGGTAGACTAGAATTACCATATATTCTAAGGTATTTTCAATGATACATTGCATATTACGTTATATTATAAGGTATTTTCAATGATACATTGCATATTAAGTTATATTATAAGGTATTTTCAATGATAAACTACTATATATTATAAGGTATTTTCAATGATACACTGCATATTACGTTATATTATAAGGTATTTTCAAAGATACACTACAAATAACGATATATTATAAGGTATTTTCAATGATAAACTACTATATATTCTAAGGTATTTTCAATGATACACTGCATATTACGTTATATTATAAGGTATTTTCAATGATACACTACAAATTACGTTATATCATAAGGTATTTTCAATGATACACTGCATATTACGTTATATTATAAGGTATTTTCAATGATACACTGCATATTACGTTATATTATAAGGTATTTTCAACGATACACTGCATATTACGTTATATTATAAGGTATTTTCAATGATACACTGCATATTACGTTATATTATAAGGTATTTTCAACGATACACTGCATATTACGTTATATTATAAGGTATTTTCAATGATACACTGCATATTACGTTATATTATAAGGTATTTTCAATGATATACTACTACGTATTATAAGGTATTTTCAATGATACACTGCATATTACGTTATATTATAAGGTATTTTCATTGATAGACAAGAATTACCATATATTCTAAGGTATTTTCAATGATACACTGCATATTACGTTATATGGGAAGGTATTTTCAATGATAAACTGCATATTACGTTATATTATAAGGTATTTTCAATGATACACTGCATATTACGTTATATTATAAGGTATTTTCAATGATACACTGCATATTAAGTTATATTATAAGGTATTTTCAATGATAAACTACTATATATTATAAGGTATTTTCAATGATACACTGCATATTACGTTATATTATAAGGTATTTTCAAAGATAAACTACAAATAACGATATATTATAAGGTATTTTCAATGATACACTGCATATTACGTTATATGTGAAGGTATTTTCATTGATACACTACAAATTACGATATATTATAAGGTATTTTCAATGATACACTGCATATTACGTTATATGGGAAGGTATTTTCAAATATGCACTGCATATTACGTTATACTATAAGGTATTTTCAATGATAAACTACTATATATTATAGGGTATTTTCAATGATACACTGCATATTACGTTATATTATAAGGTATTTTCAAAGATACACTACAAATAACGATATATTATAAGGTATTGTCAATGATACACTGCATATTACGTTATATGAGACGGTATTTTCATTGATACACTACAAATTGCGATATATTGTAAGGTATTTTCAATGATAGACTAGAATTACCATATATTCTAAGGTATTTTCAATGATACACTGCATATTACGTTATATTATAAGGTATTTTCAACGATACACTGCATATTACGTTATATTATAAGGTATTTTCAATGATACACTGCATATTACGTTATATTATAAGGTATTTTCAATGATAAACTGCTACGTATTATAAGGTATTTTCAATGATACACTGCATATTACGTTATATTATAAGGTATTTTCATTGATAGACTAGAATTACCATATATTCTAAGGTATTTTCAATGATACACTGCATATTACGTTATATTATAAGGTATTTTCAATGATACACTACAAATTACGTTATATCATAAGGTATTTTCAATGATACACTGCATATTACGTTATATTATAAGGTATTTTCAATGATACACTGCATATTACGTTATATTATAAGGTATTTTCAACGATACACTGCATATTACGTTATATTATAAGGTATTATCAATGATACACTGCATATTACGTTATATTATAAGGTATTTTCAATGATATACTACTACGTATTATAAGGTATTTTCAATGATACACTGCATATTACGTTATATTATAAGGTATTTTCATTGATACACTGCATATTACGTTATATTATAAGGTATTTTCAATGATAAACTACTACGTATTATAAGGTATTTTCAATGATACACTGCATATTACGTTATATTATATGGTATTTTCAATGATACACTGCATATTACGTTATATTATAAGGTATTTTCAATGATACACTGCATATTACGTTATATTATAAGGTATTTTCATTGATAGACTAGAATTACCATATATTCTAAGGTATTTGCAATGATACACTGCATATTACGTTATATTATAAGGTATTTTCATTGGTAGACTAGAATTACCATATATTCTAAGGTATTTTCAATGATACACTGCATATTACGTTATATTATAAGGTATTTTCAATGATACACTGCATATTAAGTTATATTATAAGGTATTTTCAATGATAAACTACTATATATTATAAGGTATTTTCAATGATACACTGCATATTACGTTATATTATAAGGTATTTTCAAAGATACACTACAAATAACGATATACTATAAGGTATTTTCAATGATAAACTACTATATATTATAGGGTATTTTCAATGATACACTGCATATTACGTTATATTATAAGGTATTTTCAATGATACACTGCATATTACGTTATATTATAAGGTATTTTCAATGATACACTGCATATTACGTTATATTATAAGGTATTTTCAATGATAAACTGCTACGTATTATAAGGTATTTTCAATGATACACTGCATATTACGTTATATTATAAGGTATTTTCAATGATAAACTGCTACGTATTATAAGGTATTTTCAATGATACACTGCATATTACGTTATATTATAAGGTATTTTCATTGATAGACTAGAATTACCATATATTCTAAGATATTTTCAATGATACACTGCATATTACGTTATATTATAAGGTATTTTCAATGATACACTACAAATTACGTTATATCATAAGGCATTTTCAATGATACACTGCATATTACGTTATATTATAAGGTATTTTCAATGATACACTGCATACTACGTTATATTATAAGGTATTTTCAACGATACACTGCATATTACGTTATATTATAAGGTATTTTCAATGATACACTGCATATTACGTTATATTATAAGGTATTTTCAATGATATACTACTACGTATTATAAGGTATTTTCAATGATACACTGCATATTACGTTATATTATAAGGTATTTTCATTGATAGACTAGAATTACCATATATTCTAAGGTATTTTCAATGATACACTGCATATTACGTTATATTATAAGGTATTTTCAATGAAACACTGCATATTACGTTATATTATAAGGTATTTTCAATGATAAACTACTACGTATTATAAGGTATTTTCAATGATACACTGCATATTACGTTATATTATAAGGTATTTTCATTGATAGACTAGAATTACCATATATTCTAAGGTATTTTCAATGATACACTGCATATTACGTTATATTGTAAGGTATTTTCAATGATACACTACAAATTACGTTATATCATAAGGTATTTTCAATGATACACTGCATATTACGTTATATTATAAGGTATTTTCAATGATACACTGCATATTACGTTATATTATAAGGTATTTTCAATGATATACTACTACGTATTATAAGGTATTTTCAATGATACACTGCATATTACGTTATATTATAAGGTATTTTCAAAGATACACTACAAATAACGATATATTATAAGGTAATTTCAATGATACACTGCATATTACGTTATATGAGAAGGTATTTTCATTGATACACTACAAATTACGATATATTATAAGGTATTTTCAATGATACACTGCATATTACGTTATATGGGAAGGTATTTTCAAAGATGCACTGCATATTACGTTATACTATAAGGTATTTTCAATGATAAACTACTATATATTATAGGGTATTTTCAATGATACACTGCATATTACGTTATATTATAAGGTATTTTCAAAGATACACTACAAATAACGATATATTATAAGGTATTTTCAAAGATACACTGCATATTACGTTATATGAGAAGGTATTTTCATTGATACACTACAAATTGCGATATATTATAAGGTATTTTCAATGATAGACTAGAATTACCATATATTCTAAGGTATTTTCAATGATACACTGCATATTACGTTATATTATAAGGTATTTTCAATGATACACTGCATATTACGTTATATTATAAGGTATTTTCAACGATACACTGCATATTACGTTATATTATAAGGTATTTTCAATGATACACTGCATATTACGTTATATTATAAGGTATTTTCAATGATACACTGCATATTACGTTATATTATAAGGTATTTTCATTGATAGACTAGAATTACCATATATTCTAAGGTATTTGCAATGATACACTGCATATTACGTTATATTATAAGGTATTTTCATTGGTAGACTAGAATTACCATATATTCTAAGGTATTTTCAATGATACACTGCATATTACGTTATATTATAAGGTATTTTCAATGATACACTGCATATTAAGTTATATTATAAGGTATTTTCAATGATAAACTACTATATATTATAAGGTATTTTCAATGATACACTGCATATTACGTTATATTATAAGGTATTTTCAAAGATACACTACAAATAACGATATATTATAAGGTATTTTCAATGATAAACTACTATATATTCTAAGGTATTTTCAATGATACACTGCATATTACGTTATATTATAAGGTATTTTCAATGATAAACTGCTACGTATTATAAGGTATTTTCAATGATACACTGCATATTACGTTATATTATAAGGTATTTTCATTGATAGACTAGAATTACCATATATTCTAAGATATTTTCAATGATACACTGCATATTACGTTATATTATAAGGTATTTTCAATGATACACTACAAATTACGTTATATCATAAGGTATTTTCAATGATACACTGCATATTACGTTATATTATAAGGTATTTTCAATGATACACTGCATACTACGTTATATTATAAGGTATTTTCAACGATACACTGCATATTACGTTATATTATAAGGTATTTTCAATGATACACTGCATATTACGTTATATTATAAGGTATTTTCAATGATATACTACTACGTATTATAAGGTATTTTCAATGATACACTGCATATTACGTTATATTATAAGGTATTTTCATTGATAGACTAGAATTACCATATATTCTAAGGTATTTTCAATGATACACTGCATATTACGTTATATTATAAGGTATTTTCAATGAAACACTGCATATTACGTTATATTATAAGGTATTTTCAATGATAAACTACTACGTATTATAAGGTATTTTCAATGATACACTGCATATTACGTTATATTATAAGGTATTTTCATTGATAGACTAGAATTACCATATATTCTAAGGTATTTTCAATGATACACTGCATATTACGTTATATTATAAGGTATTTTCAATGATACACTACAAATTACGTTATATCATAAGGTATTTTCAATGATACACTGCATATTACGTTATATTATAAGGTATTTTCAATGATACACTGCATATTACGTTATATTATAAGGTATTTTCAATGATACACTGCATATTACGTTATAAGGTATTTTCAATGATACACTGCATATTACGTTATATTATAAGGTATTTTCAAAGATACACTACAAATAACGATATATTATAAGGTATTTTCAATGATACACTGCATATTAGGTTATATGAGAAGGTATTTTCATTGATACACTACAAATTACGATATATTATAAGGTATTTTCAATGATACACTGCATATTACGTTATATGGGAAGGTATTTTCAAAGATGCACTGCATATTACGTTATACTATAAGGTATTTTCAATGATAAAACTACTATATATTATAGGGTATTTTCAATGATACACTGCATATTACGTTATATTATAAGGTATTTTCAAAGATACACTACAAATAACGATATATTATAAGGTATTTTCAAAGATACACTGCATATTACGTTATATGAGAAGGTATTTTCATTGATACACTACAAATTACGATATATTATAAGGTATTTTCAATGATAGACTAGAATTACCATATATTCTAAGGTATTTTCAATGATACACTGCATATTACGTTATATTATAAGGTATTTTCAATGATACACTGCATATTACGTTATATTATAAGGTATTTTCAACGATACACTGCATATTACGTTATATTATAAGGTATTTTCAATGATACACTGCATATTACGTTATATTATAAGGTATTTTCAATGATACACTGCATATTACGTTATATTATAAGGTATTTTCATTGATAGACTAGAATTACCATATATTCTAAGGTATTTGCAATGATACACTGCATATTACGTTATATTATAAGGTATTTTCATTGGTAGACTAGAATTACCATATATTCTAAGGTATTTTCAATGATACACTGCATATTACGTTATATTATAAGGTATTTTCAATGATACACTGCATATTAAGTTATATTATAAGGTATTTTCAATGATAAACTACTATATATTATAAGGTATTTTCAATGATACACTGCATATTACGTTATATTATAAGGTATTTTCAAAGATACACTACAAATAACGATATATTATAAGGTATTTTCAATGATAAACTACTATATATTCTAAGGTATTTTCAATGATACACTGCATATTACGTTATATTATAAGGTATTTTCAATGATACACTACAAATTACGTTATATTATAAGGTATTTTCAATGATACACTGCATATTACGTTATATTATAAGGTATTTTCAATGATATACTACTACGTATTATAAGGTATTTTCAATGATACACTGCATATTACGTTATATTATAAGGTATTTTCATTGATAGACAAGAATTACCATATATTCTAAGGTATTTTCAATGATACACTGCATATTACGTTATATGGGAAGGTATTTTCAATGATACACTGCATATTACGTTATATTATAAGGTATTTTCAATGATACACTGCATATTACGTTATATTATAAGGTATTTTCAATGATACACTGCATATTAAGTTATATTATAAGGTATTTTCAATGATACACTGCATATTAAGTTATATTATAAGGTATTTTCAATGATAAACTACTATATATTATAAGGTATTTTCAATGATACACTGCATATTACGTTATATTATAAGGTATTTTCAAAGATACACTACAAATAACGATATATTATAAGGTATTTTCAATGATACACTGCATATTACGTTATATGAGAAGGTATTTTCATTGATACACTACAAATTACGATATATTATAAGGTATTTTCAATGATAGACTAGAATTACCATATATTCTAAGGTATTTTCAATGATACACTGCATATTACGTTATATTATAAGGTATTTTCAATGATACACTGCATATTACGTTATATTATAAGGTATTTTCAACGATACACTGCATATTACGTTATATTATAAGGTATTTTCAATGATACACTGCATATTACGTTATATTATAAGGTATTTTCAATGATACACTGCATATTACGTTATATTATAAGGTATTTTCAATGATACACTGCATATTACGTTATATTATAAGGTATTTTCAACGATACACTGCATATTACGTTATATTATAAGGTATTTTCAATGATACACTGCATATTACGTTATATTATAATGTATTTTCAAAGATACACTACAAATAACGATATATTATAAGGTATTTTCAATGATACACTGCATATTACGTTATATGAGAAGGTATTTTCATTGATACACTACAAATTACGATATATTATAAGGTATTTTCAATGATACACTGCATATTACGTTATATGGGAAGGTATTTTCAAAGATGCACTGCATATTACGTTATACTATAAGGTATTTTCAATGATAAACTACTATATATTATAGGGTATTTTCAATGATACACTGCATATTACGTTATATTATAAGGTATTTTCAAAGATACACTACAAATAACGATATATTCTAAGGTATTTTCAATGATACACTGCATATTACGTTATATTATAAGGTATTTTCAATGATACACTGCATATTACGTTATTCTATAAGGTATTTTCAATGATAAACTACTATATATTATAGGGTATTTTCAATGATACACTGCATATTACGTTATATTATAAGGTATTTTCAAAGATACACTACAAATAACGATATATTATAAGGTATTTTCAATGATACACTGCATATTACGTTATATGAGAAGGTATTTTCATTGATACACTACAAATTACGATATATTATAAGGTATTTTCAATGATACACTGCATATTAAGTTATATTATAAGGTATTTTCAATGATAAACTACTATATATTATAAGGTATTTTCAATGATACACTGTATATTACGTTATATTATAAGGTATTTTCAATGATACACTGCATATTACGTTATATTATAAGGTATTTTCAATGATATACTACTACGTATTATAAGGTATTTTCAATGATAAACTACTATATATTATAGGGTATTTTCAATGATACACTGCATATTACGTTATATTATAAGGTATTTTCAAAGATACACTACAAATAACGATATATTATAAGGTATTTTCAATGATACACTGCATATTACGTTATATTATAAGGTATTTTCAATGATACACTGCATATTACGTTATTCTATAAGGTATTTTCAATGATAAACTACTATATATTATAGGGTATTTTCAATGATACACTGCATATTACGTTATATTATAAGGTATTTTCAAAGATACACTACAAATAACGATATATTATAAGGTATTTTCAATGATACACTGCATATTACGTTATATGGGAAGGTATTTTCAAAGATGCACTGCATATTACGTTATACTATAAGGTATTTTCAATGATAAACTACTATATATTATAGGGTATTTTCAATGATACACTGCATATTACGTTATATGAGAAGGTATTTTCATTGATACACTACAAATTACGATATATTATAAGGTATTTTCAATGATACACTGCATATTACGTTATATGGGAAGGTATTTTCAAAGATGCACTACAAATTACGATATATTATAAGGTATTTTCAATGATACACTGCATATTACGTTATATGGGAAGGTATTTTCAAAGATGCACTGCATATTACGTTATACTATAAGGTATTTTCAATGATAAACTACTATATATTATAGGGTATTTTCAATGATACACTGCATATTACGTTATATTATAAGGTATTTTCAAAGATACACTACAAATAACGATATATTATAAGGTATTTTCAATGATACACTGCATATTACGTTATATGAGAAGGTATTTTCATTGATACACTACAAATTGCGATATATTATAAGGTATTTTCAATGATAGACTAGAATTACCATATATTCTAAGGTATTTTCAATGATACACTGCATATTACGTTATATTATAAGGTATTTTCAATGATACACTGCATATTACGTTATATTATAAGGTATTTTCAACGATACACTGCATATTACGTTATATTATAAGGTATTTTCAATGATACACTGCATATTACGTTATATTATAAGGTATTTTCAATGATACACTGCATATTACGTTATATTATAAGGTATTTTCAACGATACACTACTATATATTATAGGGTATTTTCAATGATACACTGCATATTACGTTATATTATAAGGTATTTTCAATGATACACTGCATATTAAGTTATATTATAAGGTATTTTCAATGATAAACTACTATATATTATAAGGTATTTTCAATGATACACTGCATATTACGTTATATTATAAGGTATTTTCAAAGATAAACTACAAATAACGATATATTATAAGGTATTTTCAATGATACACTGCATATTACGTTATATGAGAAGGTATTTTCATTGATACACTACAAATTACGATATATTCTAAGGTATTTTCAATGATACACTGCATATTACGTTATATTATAAGGTATTTTCAATGATACACTGCATATTACGTTATATTATAAGGTATTTTCAATGATACACTGCATATTACGTTATATTATAAGGTATTTTCAATGATACACTGCATATTACGTTATATTATAAGGTATTTTCAATGATATACTACTACGTATTATAAGGTATTTTCAATGATACACTGCATATTACGTTATATTATAAGGTATTTTCAATGATACACTGCATATTACGTTATATTATAAGGTATTTTCAATGATACACTGCATATTACGTTATACTATAAGGTATTTTCAATGATAAACTACTATATATTATAGGGTATTTTCAATGATACACTGCATATTACGTTATATTATAAGGTATTTTCAAAGATACACTACAAATAACGATATATTATAAGGTATTTTCAATGATACACTGCATATTACGTTATATGAGAAGGTATTTTCATTGATACACTACAAATTACGATATATTATAAGGTATTTTCAATGATACACTGCATATTACGTTATATGGGAAGGTACTTTCAAAGATGCACTGCATATTAAGTTATACTATAAGGTATTTTCAATGATAAACTACTATATATTATAGGGTATTTTCAATGATACACTGCATATTACGTTATATTATAAGGTATTTTCAAAGATACACTACAAATAACGATATATTATAAGGTATTTTCAATGATACACTGCATATTACGTTATATGAGAAGGTATTTTCATTGATACACTACAAATTGCGATATATTATAAGGTATTTTCAATGATAGACTAGAATTACCATATATTCTAAGGTATTTTCAATGATACACTGCATATTACGTTATATTATAAGGTATTTTCAATGATACACTGCATATTACGTTATATTATAAGGTATTTTCAACGATACACTGCATATTACGTTATATTATAAGGTATTTTCAATGATACACTGCATATTACGTTATATTATAAGGTATTTTCAATGATACACTGCACATTACGTTATATTATAAGGTATTTTCAACGATACACTACTATATATTATAGGGTATTTTCAATGATACACTGCATATTACGTTATATTATAAGGTATTTTCAATGATACACTGCATATTAAGTTATATTATAAGGTATTTTCAATGATAAACTACTATATATTATAAGGTATTTTCAATGATACACTGCATATTACGTTATATTATAAGGTATTTTCAAAGATAAACTACAAATAACGATATATTATAAGGTATTTTCAATGATACACTGCATATTACGTTATATGAGAAGGTATTTTCATTGATACACTACAAATTACGATATATTCTAAGGTATTTTCAATGATACACTGCATATTACGTTATATTATAAGGTATTTTCAATGATACACTGCATATTACGTTATATTATAAGGTATTTTCAACGATACACTGCATATTACGTTATATTATAAGGTATTTTCAATGATACACTGCATATTACGTTATATTATAAGGTATTTTCAATGATATACTACTACGTATTATAAGGTATTTTCAATGATACACTGCATATTACGTTATATTATAAGGTATTTTCAATGATACACTGCATATTACGTTATATTATAAGGTATTTTCAATGATACACTGCATATTACGTTATACTATAAGGTATTTTCAATGATAAACTACTATATATTATAGGGTATTTTCAATGATACACTGCATATTACGTTATATTATAAGGTATTTTCAAAGATACACTACAAATAACGATATATTATAAGGTATTTTCAATGATACACTGCATATTACGTTATATGAGAAGGTATTTTCATTGATACACTACAAATTACGATATATTATAAGGTATTTTCAATGATACACTGCATATTACGTTATATGGGAAGGTACTTTCAAAGATGCACTGCATATTAAGTTATACTATAAGGTATTTTCAATGATAAACTACTATATATTATAGGGTATTTTCAATGATACACTGCATATTACGTTATATTATAAGGTATTTTCAAAGATACACTACAAATAACGATATATTATAAGGTATTTTCAATGATACACTGCATATTACGTTATATGAGAAGGTATTTTCATTGATACACTACAAATTGCGATATATTATAAGGTATTTTCAATGATAGACTAGAATTACCATATATTCTAAGGTATTTTCAATGATACACTGCATATTACGTTATATTATAAGGTATTTTCAATGATACACTGCATATTACGTTATATTATAAGGTATTTTCAACGATACACTGCATATTACGTTATATTATAAGGTATTTTCAATGATACACTGCATATTACGTTATATTATAAGGTATTTTCAATGATAAACTGCTACGTATTATAAGGTATTTTCAATGATACACTGCATATTACGTTATATTATAAGGTATTTTCATTGATAGACTAGAATTACCATATATTCTAAGGTATTTTCAATGATACACTGCATATTACGTTATATTATAAGGTATTTTCAATGATACACTGCATATTACGTTATATTATAAGGTATTTTCAATGATACACTGCATATTACGTTATATTATAAGGTATTTTCAATGATAAACTACTACGTATTATAAGGTATTTTCAATGATACACTGCATATTACGTTATATTATAAGGTATTTTCATTGATAGACTAGAATTACCATATATTCTAAGGTATTTTCAATGATACACTGCATATTACGTTATATTATAAGGTATTTTCAATGATACACTACAAATTACGTTATATCATAAGGTATTTTCAATGATACACTGCATATTACGTTATATTATAAGGTATTTTCAATGATACACTGCATATTACGTTATATTATAAGGTATTTTCAACGATACACTACTATATATTATAGGGTATTTTCAATGATACACTGCATATTACGTTATATTATAAGGTATTTTCAATGATACACTGCATATTAAGTTATATTATAAGGTATTTTCAATGATAAACTACTATATATTATAAGGTATTTTCAATGATACACTGCATATTACGTTATATTATAAGGTATTTTCAAAGATAAACTACAAATAACGATATATTATAAGGTATTTTCAATGATACACTGCATATTACGTTATATGAGAAGGTATTTTCATTGATACACTACAAATTACGATATATTCTAAGGTATTTTCAATGATACACTGCATATTACGTTATATGGGAAGGTATTTTCAAAGATGCACTGCATATTACGTTATACTATAAGGTATTTTCAATGATAAACTACTATATATTATAGGGTATTTTCAATGATACACTGCATATTACGTTATATTATAAGGTATTTTCAAAGATACACTACAAATAACGATATATTATAAGGTATTTTCAATGATACACTGCATATTACGTTATATGAGAAGGTATTTTCATTGATACACTACAAATTGCGATATATTATAAGGTATTTTCAATGATAGACTACAATTACCATATATTCTAAGGTATTTTCAATGATACACTGCATATTACGTTATATTATAAGGTATTTTCAATGATACACTGCATATTACGTTATATTATAAGGTATTTTCAAAGATACACTGCATATTACGTTATATTATAAGGTATTTTCAATGATAGACTGCATATTACATTATATCATAAGGTATTTTCAATGATACACTGCATATTACGTTATATTATAAGGTATTTTCAATGATACACTGCATATTACGTTATATTATAAGGTATTTTCAACGATACACTGCATATTACGTTATATTATAAGGTATTTTCAATGATACACTGCATATTACGTTATATTATAAGGTATTTTCAATGATATACTACTACGTATTATAAGGTATTTTCAATGATACACTGCATATTACGTTATATTATAAGGTATTTTCGTTGATAGACAAGAATTACCATATATTCTAAGGTATTTTCAATGATACACTGCATATTACGTTATATGGGAAGGTATTTTCAATGATAAACTGCATATTACGTTATATTATAAGGTATTTTCAATGATACACTGCATATTACGTTATATTATAAGGTATTTTCAATGATACACTGCATATTAAGTTATATTATAAGGTATTTTCAATGATAAACTACTATATATTATAAGGTATTTTCAATGATACACTGCATATTACGTTATATTATAAGGTATTTTCAAAGATAAACTACAAATAACGATATATTATAAGGTATTTTCAATGATACACTGCATATTACGTTATATTATAAGGTATTTTCAATGATACACTGCATATTACGTTATATTATAAGGTATTTTCAACGATACACTGCATATTACGTTATATTATAAGGTATTTTCAATGATACACTGCATATTACGTTATATTATAAGGTATTTTCAATGATATACTACTACGTATTATAAGGTATTTTCAATGATACACTGCATATTACGTTATATTATAAGGTATTTTCAATGATACACTGCATATTACGTTATATTATAAGGTATTTTCAATGATACACTGCATATTACGTTATACTATAAGGTATTTTCAATGATAAACTACTATATATTATAGGGTATTTTCAATGATACACTGCATATTACGTTATATTATAAGGTATTTTCAAAGATACACTACAAATAACGATATATTATAAGGTATTTTCAATGATACACTGCATATTACGTTATATGAGAAGGTATTTTCATTGATACACTACAAATTACGATATATTATAAGGTATTTTCAATGATACACTGCATATTACGTTATATGGGAAGGTACTTTCAAAGATGCACTGCATATTAAGTTATACTATAAGGTATTTTCAATGATAAACTACTATATATTATAGGGTATTTTCAATGATACACTGCATATTACGTTATATTATAAGGTATTTTCAAAGATACACTACAAATAACGATATATTATAAGGTATTTTCAAAGATACACTGCATATTACGTTATATGAGAAGGTATTTTCATTGATACACTACAAATTACGTTATATTATAAGGTATTTTCAATGATACACTGCATATTACGTTATATTATAAGGTATTTTCATTGATAGACTAGAATTACCATATATTCTAAGGTATTTTCAATGATACACTGCATATTACGTTATATTATAAGGTATTTTCAATGATACACTGCATATTACGTTATTCTATAAGGTATTTTCAATGATAAACTACTATATATTATAGGGTATTTTCAATGATACACTGCATATTACGTTATATTATAAGGTATTTTCAAAGATACACTACAAATAACGATATATTATAAGGTATTTTCAATGATACACTGCATATTACGTTATATGAGAAGGTATTTTCATTGATACACTACAAATTACGATATATTATAAGGTATTTTCAATGATAGACTAGAATTACCATATATTCTAAGGTATTTTCAATGATACACTGCATATTACGTTATATTATAAGGTATTTTCAATGATACACTGCATATTACGTTATATTATAAGGTATTTTCAACGATACACTGCATATTACGTTATATTATAAGGTATTTTCAATGATACACTGCATATTACGTTATATTATAAGGTATTTTCAATGATACACTGCATATTACGTTATATTATAAGGTATTTTCAATGATACACTGCATATTACGTTATATTATAAGGTATTTTCAATGATACACTGCATATTACGTTATATTATAAGGTATTTTCAATGATACACTGCATATTACGTTATATTATAAGGTATTTTCAAAGATACACTGCATATTACGTTATATTATAAGGTATTTTCAATGATACACTGCATATTACGTTATATTATAATGTATTTTCAAAGATACACTACAAATAACGATATATTATAAGGTATTTTCAATGATACACTGCATATTACGTTATATGAGAAGGTATTTTCATTGATACACTACAAATTACGATATATTATAAGGTATTTTCAATGATACACTGCATATTACGTTATATGGGAAGGTATTTTCAAAGATGCACTGCATATTACGTTATACTATAAGGTATTTTCAATGATAAACTACTATATATTATAGGGTATTTTCAATGATACACTGCATATTACGTTATATTATAAGGTATTTTCAAAGATACACTACAAATAACGATATATTCTAAGGTATTTTCAATGATACACTGCATATTACGTTATATTATAAGGTATTTTCAATGATACACTGCATATTACGTTATTCTATAAGGTATTTTCAATGATAAACTACTATATATTATAGGGTATTTTCAATGATACACTGCATATTACGTTATATTATAAGGTATTTTCAAAGATACACTACAAATAACGATATATTATAAGGTATTTTCAATGATACACTACATATTACGTTATATGAGAAGGTATTTTCATTGATACACTACAAATTACGATATATTATAAGGTATTTTCAATGATACACTGCATATTAAGTTATATTATAAGGTATTTTCAATGATAAACTACTATATATTATAAGGTATTTTCAATGATACACTGCATATTACGTTATATTATAAGGTATTTTCAATGATACACTGCATATTACGTTATATTATAAGGTATTTTCAATGATATACTACTACGTATTATAAGGTATTTTCAATGATAAACTACTATATATTATAAGGTATTTTCAATGATACACTACAAATAACGATATATTATAAGGTATTTTCAGTGATACACTGCATATTACGTTATATGAGAAGGTATTTTCATTGATACACTACAAATTACGATATATTATAAGGTATTTTCAATGATACACTGCATATTACGTTATTTGGGAAGGTATTTTCAAAGATGCACTGCATATTACGTTATTCTATAAGGTATTTTCAATGATAAACTACTATATAATATAGGGTATTTTCAATGATACACTGCATATTACGTTATATTATAAGGTATTTTCAAAGATACACTACAAATAACGATATATTATAAGGTATTTTCAATGATACACTGCATATTACGTTATATGAGAAGGTATTTTCATTGATACACTACAAATTACGATATATTATAAGGTATTTTCAATGATAGACTAGAATTACCATATATTCTAAGGTATTTTCAATGATACACTGCATATTACGTTATATTATAAGGTATTTTCAATGATACACTGCATATTACGTTATATTATAAGGTATTTTCATTGGTAGACTACAATTACCATATAATCTAAGGTATTTTCAATGATACACTGCATATTACGTTATATTATAAGGTATTTTCAATGATAAACTGCATATTACGTTATATTATAAGGTATTTTCAATGATACACTGCATATTACGTTATATTATAAGGTATTTTCAATGATAAACTACTATATATTATAAGGTATTTTCAATGATACACTGCATATTACGTTATATTATAAGGTATTTTCAAAGATACACTACAAATAACGATATATTATAAGGTATTTTCAATGATACACTGCATATTACGTTATATGAGAAGGTATTTTCATTGATACACTACAAATTACGATATATTATAAGGTATTTTCAATGATACACTGCATATTACGTTATATGGGAAGGTATTTTCAAAGATGCACTGCATATTACGTTATACTATAAGGTATTTTCAATGATAAACTACTATATATTATAGGGTATTTTCAATGATACACTGCATATTACGTTATATTATAAGGTATTTTCAAAGATACACTACAAATAACGATATATTATAAGGTATTTTCAATGATACACTGCATATTACGTTATATGAGAAGGTATTTTCATTGATACACTACAAATTACGATATATTATAAGGTATTTTCAATGATACACTGCATATTAAGTTATATTATAAGGTATTTTCAATGATAAACTACTATATATTATAAGGTATTTTCAATGATACACTGCATATTACGTTATATTATAAGGTATTTTCAATGATACACTGCATATTACGTTATATTATAAGGTATTTTCAATGATACACAGCATATTACGTTATATTATAAGGTATTTTCAATGATACACTGCATATTACGTTATATTATATGGTATTTTCAATGATACACTGCATATTACGTTATATTATAAGGTATTTTCAATGATACACTGCATATTACGTTATATTATAAGGTATTTTCAATGATAAACTACTACGTATTATAAGGTATTTTCAATGATACACTGCATATTACGTTATATTATATGGTATTTTCAATGATACACTGCATATTACGTTATATTATAAGGTATTTTCATTGGTAGACTACAATTACCATATATTCTAAGGTATTTTCAATGATACACTGCATATTACGTTATATTATAAGGTATTTTCAATGATACACTGCATATTAAGTTATATTATAAGGTATTTTCAATGATAAACTACTATATATTATAAGGTATTTTCAATGATACACTGCATATTACGTTATATTATAAGGTATTTTCAATGATAAACTACTATATATTATAAGGTATTTTCAATGATACACTGCATATTACGTTATATTATAAGGTATTTTCAAAGATACACTACAAATAACGATATATTATAAGGTATTTTCAATGATACACTGCATATTACGTTATATGAGAAGGTATTTTCATTGATACACTACAAATTACGATATATTATAAGGTATTTTCATTGATACACTACAAATTGCGATATATTATAAGGTATTTTCAATGATAGACTAGAATTACCATATATTCTAAGGTATTTTCAATGATACACTGCATATTACGTTTTATTATAAGGTATTTTCAATGATACACTGCATATTACGTTATATTATAAGGTATTTTCAACGATACACTGCATATTACGTTATATTATAAGGTATTTTCAATGATACACTGCATATTACGTTATATTATAAGGTATTTTCAATGCTAAACTACTACGTATTATAAGGTATTTTCAATGATACACTGCATATTACGTTATATTATAAGGTATTTTCATTGATAGACTAGAATTACCATATATTCTAAGGTATTTTCAATGATACACTGCATATTACGTTAGATTATAAGGTATTTTCAATGATACACTACAAATTACGTTATATTATAAGGTATTTTCATTGATAGACTAGAATTACCATATATTCTAAGGTATTTTCAATGATACACTGCATATTACGTTATATTATAAGGTATTTTCATTGGTAGACTAGAATTACCATATATTCTAAGGTATTTTCAATGATACACTGCATATTACGTTATATTATAAGGTATTTTCAAAGATACACTGCATATTACGTTATATTATAAGGTATTTTCAATGATAGACTGCATATTACATTATATCATAAGGTATTTTCAATGATACACTGCATATTACGTTATATTATAAGGTATTTTCAATGATACACTGCATATTACGTTATATTATAAGGTATTTTCAAAGATACACTGCATATTACGTTATATTATAAGGTATTTTCAATGATACACTGCATATTACGTTATATTATAAGGTATTTTCAATGATATACTACTACGTATTATAAGGTATTTTCAATGATACACTGCATATTACGTTATATTATAAGGTATTTTCATTGATAGACAAGAATTACCATATATTCTAAGGTATTTTCAATGATACACTGCATATTACGTTATATGGGAAGGTATTTTCAATGATAAACTGCATATTACGTTATATTATAAGGTATTTTCAATGATACACTGCATATTACGTTATATTATAAGGTATTTTCAATGATACACTGCATATGAAGTTATATTATAAGGTATTTTCAATGATAAACTACTATATATTATAAGGTATTTTCAATGATACACTGCATATTACGTTATATTATAAGGTATTTTCAAAGATAAACTACAAATAACGATATATTATAAGGTATTTTCAATGATACACTGCATATTACGTTATATGAGAAGGTATTTTCATTGATACACTACAAATTACGATATATTATAAGGTATTTTCAATGATACACTGCATATTACGTTATATGGGAAGGTATTTTCAAAGATGCACTGCATATTACGTTATACTATAAGGTATTTTCAATGATAAACTACTATATATTATAGGGTATTTTCAATGATACACTGCATATTACGTTATATTATAAGGTATTTTCAAAGATACACTACAAATAACGATATATTATAAGGTATTTTCAATGATACACTGCATATTACGTTATATGAGAAGGTATTTTCATTGATACACTACAAATTGCGATATATTATAAGGTATTTTCAATGATAGACTAGAATTACCATATATTCTAAGGTATTTTCAATGATACACTGCATATTACGTTATATTATAAGGTATTTTCAATGATACACTGCATATTACGTTTTATTATAAGGTATTTTCAATGATACACTGCATATTACGTTATATTATAAGGTATTTTCAACGATACACTGCATATTACGTTATATTATAAGGTATTTTCAATGATACACTGCATATTACGTTATATTATAAGGTATTTTCAATGCTAAACTACTACGTATTATAAGGTATTTTCAATGATACACTGCATATTACGTTATATTATAAGGTATTTTCATTGATAGACTAGAATTACCATATATTCTAAGGTATTTTCAATGATACACTGCATATTACGTTAGATTATAAGGTATTTTCAATGATACACTACAAATTACGTTATATTATAAGGTATTTTCATTGATAGACTAGAATTACCATATATTCTAAGGTATTTGCAATGATACACTGCATATTACGTTATATTATAAGGTATTTTCAACGATACACTGCATATTACGTTATATTATAAGGTATTTTCAATGATACACTGCATATTACGTTATATTATAAGGTATTTTCAATGCTAAACTACTACGTATTATAAGGTATTTTCAATGATACACTGCATATTACGTTATATTATAAGGTATTTTCATTGATAGACTAGAATTACCATATATTCTAAGGTATTTTCAATGATACACTGCATATTACGTTAGATTATAAGGTATTTTCAATGATACACTACAAATTACGTTATATTATAAGGTATTTTCATTGATAGACTAGAATTACCATATATTCTAAGGTATTTTCAATGATACACTGCATATTACGTTATATTATAAGGTATTTTCATTGGTAGACTAGAATTACCATATATTCTAAGGTATTTTCAATGATACACTGCATATTACGTTATATTATAAGGTATTTTCAAAGATACACTGCATATTACGTTATATTATAAGGTATTTTCTATGATAGACTGCATATTACAGTATATCATAAGGTATTTTCAATGATACACTGCATATTACGTTATATTATAAGGTATTTTCAATGATACACTGCATATTACGTTATATTATAAGGTATTTTCAACGATACACTGCATATTACGTTATATTATAAGGTATTTTCAATGATACACTGCATATTACGTTATATTATAAGGTATTTTCAATGATATACTACTACGTATTATAAGGTATTTTCAATGATACACTGCATATTACGTTATGTTATAAGGTATTTTCATTGATAGACAAGAATTACCATATATTCTAAGGTATTTTCAATGATACACTGCATATTACGTTATATGGGAAGGTATTTTCAATGATAAACTGCATATTACGTTATATTATAAGGTATTTTCAATGATACACTGCATATTACGTTATATTATAAGGTATTTTCAATGATACACTGCATATTAAGTTATATTATAAGGTATTTTCAATGATAAACTACTATATATTATAAGGTATTTTCAATGATACACTGCATATTACGTTATATTATAAGGTATTTTCAAAGATAAACTACAAATAACGATATATTATAAGGTATTTTCAATGATACACTGCATATTACGTTATATGAGAAGGTATTTTCATTGATACACTACAAATTACGATATATTATAAGGTATTTTCAATGATACACTGCATATTACGTTATATGGGAAGGTATTTTCAAAGATGCACTGCATATTACGTTATACTATAAGGTATTTTCAATGATAAACTACTATATATTATAGGGTATTTTCAATGATACACTGCATATTACGTTATATTATAAGGTATTTTCAAAGATACACTACAAATAACGATATATTATAAGGTATTTTCAATGATACACTGCATATTACGTTATATGAGAAGGTATTTTCATTGATACACTACAAATTGCGATATATTATAAGGTATTTTCAATGATAGACTAGAATTACCATATATTCTAAGGTATTTTCAATGATACACTGCATATTACGTTATATTATAAGGTATTTTCAATGATACACTGCATATTACGTTTTATTATAAGGTATTTTCAATGATACACTGCATATTACGTTATATTATAAGGTATTTTCAACGATACACTGCATATTACGTTATATTATAAGGTATTTTCAATGATACACTGCATATTACGTTATATTATAAGGTATTTTCAATGCTAAACTACTACGTATTATAAGGTATTTTCAATGATACACTGCATATTACGTTATATTATAAGGTATTTTCATTGATAGACTAGAATTACCATATATTCTAAGGTATTTTCAATGATACACTGCATATTACGTTAGATTATAAGGTATTTTCAATGATACACTACAAATTACGTTATATTATAAGGTATTTTCATTGATAGACTAGAATTACCATATATTCTAAGGTATTTGCAATGATACACTGCATATTACGTTATATTATAAGGTATTTTCATTGGTAGACTAGAATTACCATATATTCTAAGGTATTTTCAATGATACACTGCATATTACGTTATATTATAAGGTATTTTCAAAGATACACTGCATATTACGTTATATTATAAGGTATTTTCAATGATAGACTGCATATTACATTATATCATAAGGTATTTTCAATGATACACTGCATATTACGTTATATTATAAGGTATTTTCAATGATACACTGCATATTACGTTATATTATAAGGTATTTTCAACGATACACTGCATATTATGTTATATTATAAGGTATTTTCAATGATACACTGCATATTACGTTATATTATAAGGTATTTTCAATGATATACTACTACGTATTATAAGGTATTTTCAATGATACACTGCATATTACGTTATATTATAAGGTATTTTCATTGATAGACAAGAATTACCATATATTCTAAGGTATTTTCAATGATACACTGCATATTACGTTATATGGGAAGGTATTTTCAATGATAAACTGCATATTACGTTATATTATAAGGTATTTTCAATGATACACTGCATATTACGTTATATTATAAGGTATTTTCAATGATACACTGCATATTAAGTTATATTATAAGGTATTTTCAATGATAAACTACTATATATTATAAGGTATTTTCCATGATACACTGCATATTACGTTATATTATAAGGTATTTTCAAAGATAAACTACAAATAACGATATATTATAAGGTATTTTCAATGATACACTGCATATTACGTTATATGAGAAGGTATTTTCATTGATACACTACAAATTACGATATATTATAAGGTATTTTCAATGATACACTGCATATTACGTTATATGGGAAGGTATTTTCAAAGATGCACTGCATATTACGTTATACTATAAGGTATTTTCAATGATAAACTACTATATATTATAGGGTATTTTCAATGATACACTGCATATTACGTTATATTATAAGGTATTTTCAAAGATACACTACAAATAACGATATATTATAAGGTATTTTCAATGATACACTGCATATTACGTTATATGAGAAGGTATTTTCATTGATACACTACAAATTGCGATATATTATAAGGTATTTTCAATGATAGACTAGAATTACCATATATTCTAAGGTATTTTCAATGATACACTGCATATTACGTTATATTATAAGGTATTTTCAATGATACACTGCATATTACGTTATATTATAAGGTATTTTCAACGATACACTGCATATTACGTTATATTATAAGGTATTTTCAATGATACACTGCATATTACGTTATATTATAAGGTATTTTCAATGATAAACTGCTACGTATTATAAGGTATTTTCAATGATACACTGCATATTACGTTATATTATAAGGTATTTTCAATGATACACTGCATATTACGTTATATTATAAGGTATTTTCAACGATACACTACTATATATTATAGGGTATTTTCAATGATACACTGCATATTACGTTATATTATAAGGTATTTTCAATGATACACTGCATATTAAGTTATATTATAAGGTATTTTCAATGATAAACTACTATATATTATAAGGTATTTTCAATGATACACTGCATATTACGTTATATTATAAGGTATTTTCAAAGATACACTACAAATAACGATATATTATAAGGTATTTTCAATGATACACTGCATATTACGTTATATGAGAAGGTATTTTCATTGATACACTACAAATTACGATATATTCTAAGGTATTTTCAATGATACACTGCATATTACGTTATATGGGAAGGTATTTTCAAAGATGCACTGCATATTACGTTATACTATAAGGTATTTTCAATGATAAACTACTATATATTATAGGGTATTTTCAATGATACACTGCATATTACGTTATATTATAAGGTATTTTCAAAGATACACTACAAATAACGATATATTATAAGGTATTTTCAATGATACACTGCATATTACGTTATATGAGAAGGTATTTTCATTGATACACTACAAATTGCGATATATTATAAGGTATTTTCAATGATAGACTAGAATTACCATATATTCTAAGGTATTTTCAATGATACACTGCATATTACGTTATATTATAAGGTATTTTCAATGATACACTGCATATTACGTTATATTATAAGGTATTTTCAAAGATACACTGCATATTACGTTATATTATAAGGTATTTTCAATGATAGACTGCATATTACATTATATCATAAGGTATTTTCAATGATACACTGCATATTACGTTATATTATAAGGTATTTTCAATGATACACTGCATATTACGTTATATTATAAGGTATTTTCAACGATACACTGCATATTACGTTATATTATAAGGTATTTTCAATGATACACTGCATATTACGTTATATTATAAGGTATTTTCAATGATATACTACTACGTATTATAAGGTATTTTCAATGATACACTGCATATTACGTTATATTATAAGGTATTTTCATTGATAGACAAGAATTACCATATATTCTAAGGTATTTTCAATGATACACTGCATATTACGTTATATGGGAAGGTATTTTCAATGATAAACTGCATATTACGTTATATTATAAGGTATTTTCAATGATACACTGCATATTACGTTATATTATAAGGTATTTTCAATGATACACTGCATATTAAGTTATATTATAAGGTATTTTCAATGATAAACTACTATATATTATAAGGTATTTTCAATGATACACTGCATATTACGTTATATTATAAGGTATTTTCAAAGATAAACTACAAATAACGATATATTATAAGGTATTTTCAATGATACACTGCATATTACGTTATATTATAAGGTATTTTCAATGATACACTGCATATTACGTTATATTATAAGGTATTTTCATTGATAGACAAGAATTACCATATATTCTAAGGTATTTTCAATGATACACTGCATATTACGTTATATGGGAAGGTATTTTCAATGATAAACTGCATATTACGTTATATTATAAGGTATTTTCAATGATACACTGCATATTACGTTATATTATAAGGTATTTTCAATGATACACTGCATATTACGTTGTATTATAAGGTATTTTCAATGATAAACTGCTACGTATTATAAGGTATTTTCAATGATACACTGCATATTACGTTATATTATAAGGTATTTTCAATGATAAACTGCTACGTATTATAAGGTATTTTCAATGATACACTGCATATTACGTTATATTATAAGGTATTTTCATTGATAGACTAGAATTACCATATATTCTAAGGTATTTTCAATGATACACTGCATATTACGTTATATTATAAGGTATTTTCAATGATACACTACAAATTACGTTATATCATAAGGTATTTTCAATGATACACTGCATATTACGTTATATTATAAGGTATTTTCAATGATACACTGCATATTACGTTATATTATAAGGTATTTTCAACGATACACTGCATATTACGTTATATTATAAGGTATTTTCAATGATACACTGCATATTACGTTATATTATAAGGTATTTTCAATGATATACTACTACGTATTATAAGGTATTTTCAATGATACACTGCATATTACGTTATATTATAAGGTATTTTCATTGATACACTGCATATTACGTTATATTATAAGGTATTTTCAATGATAAACTACTACGTATTATAAGGTATTTTCAATGATACACTGCATATTATGTTATATTATATGGTATTTTCAATGATACACTGCATATTACGTTATATTATAAGGTATTTTCAATGATACACTGCATATTACGTTATATTATAAGGTATTTTCATTGATAGACTAGAATTACCATATATTCTAAGGTATTTGCAATGATACACTGCATATTACGTTATATTATAAGGTATTTTCATTGGTAGACTAGAATTACCATATATTCTAAGGTATTTTCAATGATACACTGTATATTACGTTATATTATAAGGAATTTTCAATGATACACTGCATATTAAGTTATATTATAAGGTATTTTCAATGATAAACTACTATATATTATAAGGTATTTTCAATGATACACTGCATATTACGTTATATTATAAGGTATTTTCAAAGATACACTACAAATAACGATATATTATAAGGTATTTTCAATGATAAACTACTATATATTATAGGGTATTTTCAATGATACACTGCATATTACGTTATATTATAAGGTATTTTCAATGATACACTGCATATTACGTTATATTATAAGGTATTTTCATTGATAGACAAGAATTACCATATATTCTAAGGTATTTTCAATGATACACTGCATATTACGTTATATGGGAAGGTATTTTCAATGATAAACTGCATATTACGTTATATTCTAAGGTATTTTCAATGATACACTGCATATTACGTTATATTATAAGGTATTTTCAATGATACACTGCATATTACGTTATATTATAAGGTATTTTCAATGATAAACTGCTACGTATTATAAGGTATTTTCAATGATACACTGCATATTACGTTATATTATAAGGTATTTTCAATGATAAACTGCTACGTATTATAAGGTATTTTCAATGATACACTGCATATTACGTTATATTATAAGGTATTTTCAATGATACACTGCATACTACGTTATATTATAAGGTATTTTCAACGATACACTGCATATTACGTTATATTATAAGGTATTTTCAATGATACACTGCATATTACGTTATATTATAAGGTATTTTCAATGATATACTACTACGTATTATAAGGTATTTTCAGTGATACACTGCATATTACGTTATATTATAAGGTATTTTCATTGATAGACTAGAATTACCATATATTCTAAGGTATTTTCAATGATACACTGCATATTACGTTATATTATAAGGTATTTTCATTGAAACACTGCATATTACGTTATATTATAAGGTATTTTCAATGATAAACTACTACGTATTATAAGGTATTTTCAATGATACACTGCATATTACGTTATATTATAAGGTATTTTCATTGATAGACTAGAATTACCATATATTCTAAGGTATTTTCAATGATACACTGCATATTACGTTATATTATAAGGTATTTTCAATGATACACTACAAATTACGTTATATCATAAGGTATTTTCAATGATACACTGCATATTACGTTATATTATAAGGTATTTTCAATGATACACTGCATATTACGTTATATTATAAGGTATTTTCAATGATATACTACTACGTATTATAAGGTATTTTCAATGATACACTGCATATTACGTTATATTATAAGGTATTTTCAAAGATACACTACAAATAACGATATATTATAAGGTATTTTCAAAGATACACTGCATATTACGTTATATGAGAAGGTATTTTCATAGATACACTACAAATTGCGATATATTATAAGGTATTTTCAATGATAGACTAGAATTACCATATATTCTAAGGTATTTTCAATGATACACTGCATATTACGTTATATTATAAGGTATTTTCAATGATACACTGCATATTACGTTATATTATAAGGTATTTTCAACGATACACTGCATATTACGTTATATTATAAGGTATTTTCAATGATACACTGCATATTACGTTATATTATAAGGTATTTTCAATGATACACTGCATATTACGTTATATTATAAGGTATTTTCATTGATAGACTAGAATTACCATATATTCTAAGGTATTTGCAATGATACACTGCATATTACGTTATATTATAAGGTATTTTCAATGATACACTGCATATTACGTTATATTATAAGGTATTTTCAACGATACACTGCATATTACGTTATATTATAAGGTATTTTCAATGATACACTGCATATTACGTTATATTATAAGGTATTTTCAACGATACACTGCATATTACGTTATATTATAAGGTATTTTCAATGATACACTGCATATTACGTTATATTATAAGGTATTTTCAATGATATACTACTACGTATTATAAGGTATTTTCAATGATACACTGCATATTACGTTATATTATAAGGTATTTTCAATGATATACTACTACGTATTATAAGGTATTTTCAATGATACACTGCATATTACGTTATATTATAAGGTATTTTCATTGATAGACAAGAATTACCATATATTCTAAGGTATTTTCAATGATACACTGCATATTACGTTATATGGGAAGGTATTTTCAATGATAAACTGCATATTACGTTATATTATAAGGTATTTTCAATGATACACTGCATATTACGTTATATTATAAGGTATTTTCAATGATACACTGCATATTAAGTTATATTATAAGGTATTTTCAATGATAAACTACTATATATTATAAGGTATTTTCAATGATACACTGCATATTACGTTATATTATAAGGTATTTTCAAAGATACACTACAAATAACGATATATTATAAGGTATTTTCAATGATACACTGCATATTACGTTATATGAGAAGGTATTTTCATTGATACACTACAAATTACGATATATTATAAGGTATTTTCAATGATACACTGCATATTACGTTATATGGGAAGGTATTTTCAAAGATGCACTGCTTATTACGTTATACTATAAGGTATTTTCAATGATAAACTACTATATATTATAAGGTATTTTCAATGATACACTGCATATTACGTTATATTATAAGGTATTTTCATTGATAGACAAGAATTACCATATATTCTAAGGTATTTTCAATGATACACTGCATATTACGTTATATGGGAAGGTATTTTCAATGATAAACTGCATATTACGTTATATTATAAGGTATTTTCAATGATACACTGCATATTACGTTATATTATAAGGTATTTTCAATGATACACTGCATATTAAGTTATATTATAAGGTATTTTCAATGATAAACTACTATATATTATAAGGTATTTTCAATGATACACTGCATATTACGTTATATTATAAGGTATTTTCAAAGATAAACTACAAATAACGATATATTATAAGGTATTTTCAATGATACACTGCATATTACGTTATATGTGAAGGTATTTTCATTGATACACTACAAATTACGATATATTATAAGGTATTTTCAATGATACACTGCATATTACGTTATATGGGAAGGTATTTTCAAAGATGCACTGCATATTACGTTATACTATAAGGTATTTTCAATGATAAACTACTATATATTATAGGGTATTTTCAATGATACACTACAAATTACGTTATATCATAAGGTATTTTCAATGATACACTGCATATTACGTTATATTATAAGGTATTTTCAATGATACACTGCATATTACGTTATATTATAAGGTATTTTCAACGATACACTGCATATTACGTTATATTATAAGGTATTTTCAATGATACACTGCATATTACGTTATATTATAAGGTATTTTCAACGATACACTGCATATTACGTTATATTATAAGGTATTTTCAATGATACACTGCATATTACGTTATATTATAAGGTATTTTCAATGATATACTACTACGTATTATAAGGTATTTTCAATGATACACTGCATATTACGTTATATTATAAGGTATTTTCATTGATAGACAAGAATTACCATATATTCTAAGGTATTTTCAATGATACACTGCATATTACGTTATATGAGAAGGTATTTTCAATGATAAACTGCATATTACGTTATATTATAAGGTATTTTCAATGATACACTGCATATTACGTTATATTATAAGGTATTTTCAATGATACACTGCATATTAAGTTATATTATAAGGTATTTTCAATGATAAACTACTATATATTATAAGGTATTTTCAATGATACACTGCATATTACGTTATATTATAAGGTATTTTCAAAGATAAACTACAAATAACGATATATTATAAGGTATTTTCAATGATACACTGCATATTACGTTATATGTGAAGGTATTTTCATTGATACACTACAAATTACGATATATTATAAGGTATTTTCAATGATACACTGCATATTACGTTATATGGGAAGGTATTTTCAAAGATGCACTGCATATTACGTTATACTATAAGGTATTTTCAATGATAAACTACTATATATTATAGGGTATTTTCAATGATACACTGCATATTACGTTATATTATAAGGTATTTTCAAAGATACACTACAAATAACGATATATTATAAGGTATTTTCAATGATACACTGCATATTACGTTATATGAGACGGTATTTTCATTGATACACTACAAATTGCGATATATTATAAGGTATTTTCAATGATAGACTAGAATTACCATATATTCTAAGGTATTTTCAATGATACACTGCATATTACGTTATATTATAAGGTATTTTCAACGATACACTGCATAATACGTTATATTATAAGGTATTTTCAATGATACACTGCATATTACGTTATATTATAAGGTATTTTCAATGATAAACTGCTACGTATTATAAGGTATTTTCAATGATACACTGCATATTACGTTATATTATAAGGTATTTTCATTGATAGACTAGAATTACCATATATTCTAAGGTATTTTCAATGATACACTGCATATTACGTTATATTATAAGGTATTTTCAATGATACACTACAAATTACGTTATATCATAAGGTATTTTCAATGATACACTGCATATTACGTTATATTATAAGGTATTTTCAATGATACACTGCATATTACGTTATATTATAAGGTATTTTCAACGATACACTGCATATTACGTTATATTATAAGGTATTTTCAATGATACACTGCATATTACGTTATATTATAAGGTATTTTCAATGATATACTACTACGTATTATAAGGTATTTTCAATGATACACTGCATATTACGTTATATTATAAGGTATTTTCATTGATACACTGCATATTACGTTATATTATAAGGTATTTTCAATGATAAACTACTACGTATTATAAGGTATTTTCAATGATACACTGCATATTATGTTATATTATATGGTATTTTCAATGATACACTGCATATTACGTTATATTATAAGGTATTTTCAATGATACACTGCATATTACGTTATATTATAAGGTATTTTCATTGATAGACTAGAATTACCATATATTCTAAGGTATTTGCAATGATACACTGCATATTACGTTATATTATAAGGTATTTTCATTGGTAGACTAGAATTACCATATATTCTAAGGTATTTTCAATGATACACTGCATATTACGTTATATTATAAGGTATTTTCAATGATACACTGCATATTAAGTTATATTATAAGGTATTTTCAATGATAAACTACTATATATTATAAGGTATTTTCAATGATACACTGCATATTACGTTATATTATAAGGTATTTTCAAAGATACACTACAAATAACGATATATTATAAGGTATTTTCAATGATAAACTACTATATATTATAGGGTATTTTCAATGATACACTGCATATTACGTTATATTATAAGGTATTTTCAATGATACACTGCATATTACGTTATATTATAAGGTATTTTAATTGATAGACAAGAATTACCATATATTCTAAGGTATTTTCAATGATACACTGCATATTACGTTATATGGGAAGGTATTTTCAATGATAAACTGCATATTACGTTATATTATAAGGTATTTTCAATGATACACTGCATATTACGTTATATTATAAGGTATTTTCAATGATACACTGCATATTACGTTATATTATAAGGTATTTTCAATGATAAACTGCTACGTATTATAAGGTATTTTCAATGATACACTGCATATTACGTTATATTATAAGGTATTTTCAATGATAAACTGCTACGTATTATAAGGTATTTTCAATGATACACTGCATATTACGTTATATTATAAGGTATTTTCATTGATAGACTAGAATTACCATATATTCTAAGATATTTTCAATGATACACTGCATATTACGTTATATTATAAGGTATTTTCAATGATACACTACAAATTACGTTATATCATAAGGTATTTTCAATGATACACTGTATATTACGTTATATTATAAGGTATTTTCAATGATACACTGCATACTACGTTATATTATAAGGTATTTTCAACGATACACTGCATATTACGTTATATTATAAGGTATTTTCAATGATACACTGCATATTACGTTATATTATAAGGTATTTTCAATGATATACTACTACGTATTATAAGGTATTTTCAATGATACACTGCATATTACGTTATATTATACGGTATTTTCATTGATAGACTAGAATTACCATATTTTCTAAGGTATTTTCAATGATACACTGCATATTACGTTATATTATAAGGTATTTTCAATGAAACACTGCATATTACGTTATATTATAAGGTATTTTCAATGATAAACTACTACGTATTATAAGGTATTTTCAATGATACACTGCATATTACGTTATAGTATAAGGTATTTTCATTGATAGACTAGAATTACCATATATTCTAAGGTATTTTCAATGATACACTGCATATTACGTTATATTATAAGGTATTTTCAATGATACACTACAAATTACGTTATATCATAAGGTATTTTCAATGATACACTGCATATTACGTTATATTATAAGGTATTTTCAATGATACACTGCATATTACGTTATATTATAAGGTATTTTCAATGATATACTACTACGTATTATAAGGTATTTTCAATGATACACTGCATATTACGTTATATTATAAGGTATTTTCAAAGATACACTACAAATAACGATATATTATAAGGTATTTTCAATGATACACTGCATATTACGTTATATGAGAAGGTTTTTTCATTGATACACTACAAATTACGATATATTATAAGGTATTTTCAATGATACACTGCATATTACGTTATATGGGAAGGTATTTTCAAAGATGCACTGCATATTACGTTATACTATAAGGTATTTTCAATGATAAACTACTATATATTATAGGGTATTTTCAATGATACACTGCATATTACGTTATATTATAAGGTATTTTCAAAGATACACTACAAATAACGATATATTATAAGGTATTTTCAAAGATACACTGCATATTACGTTATATGAGAAGGTATTTTCATTGATACACTACAAATTGCGATATATTATAAGGTATTTTCAATGATAGACTAGAATTACCATATATTCTAAGGTATTTTCAATGATACACTGCATATTACGTTATATTATAAGGTATTTTCAATGATACACTGCATATTACGTTATATTATAAGGTATTTTCAACGATACACTGCATATTACGTTATATTATAAGGTATTTTCAATGATACACTGCATATTACGTTATATTATAAGGTATTTTCAATGATACACTGCATATTACGTTATATTATAAGGTATTTTCATTGATAGACTAGAATTACCATATATTCTAAGGTATTTGCAATGATACACTGCATATTACGTTATATTATAAGGTATTTTCAATGATACACTGCATATTAAGTTATATTATAAGGTATTTTCAATGATAAACTACTATATATTATAAGGTATTTTCAATGATACACTGCATATTACGTTATATTATAAGGTATTTTCAAAGATACACTACAAATAACGATATATTATAAGGTATTTTCAATGATAAACTACTATATATTCTAAGGTATTTTCAATGATACACTGCATATTACGTTATATTATAAGGTATTTTCAATGATACACTACAAATTACGTTATATCATAAGGTATTTTCAATGATACACTGCATATTACGTTATATTATAAGGTATTTTCAATGATACACTGCATATTACGTTATATTATAAGGTATTTTCAACGATACACTGCATATTACGTTATATTATAAGGTATTTTCAATGATACACTGCATATTACGTTATATTATAAGGTATTTTCAATGATATACTACTACGTATTATAAGGTATTTTCAATGATACACTGCATATTACGTTATATTATAAGGTATTTTCATTGATAGACAAGAATTACCATATATTCTAAGGTATTTTCAATGATACACTGCATATTACGTTATATGGGAAGGTATTTTCAATGATAAACTGCATATTACGTTATATTATAAGGTATTTTCAATGATACACTGCATATTACGTTATATTATAAGGTATTTTCAATGATACACTGCATATTAAGTTATATTATAAGGTATTTTCAATGATACACTGCATATTAAGTTATATTATAAGGTATTTTCAATGATAAACTACTATATATTATAAGGTATTTTCAATGATACACTGCATATTACGTTATATTATAAGGTATTTTCAAAGATACACTACAAATAACGATATATTATAAGGTATTTTCAATGATACACTGCATATTACGTTATATGAGAAGGTATTTTCATTGATACACTACAAATTACGATATATTATAAGGTATTTTCAATGATACACTGCATATTACGTTATATGGGAAGGTATTTTCAAAGATGCACTGCATATTACGTTATACTATAAGGTATTTTCAATGATAAACTACTATATATTATAGGGTATTTTCAATGATACACTGCATATTACGTTATATTATAAGGTATTTTCAAAGATACACTACAAATAACGATATATTATAAGGTATTTTCAATGATACACTGCATATTACGTTATATGAGAAGGTATTTTCATTGATACACTACAAATTACGATATATTATAAGGTATTTTCAATGATACACTGCATATTACGTTATATGGGAAGGTATTTTCAATGATACACTGCATATTACGTTATATTATAAGGTATTTTCAATGATACACTGCATATTACGTTATATTATAAGGTATTTTCAACGATACACTGCATATTACGTTATATTATAAGGTATTTTCAATGATACACTGCATATTACGTTATATTATAAGGTATTTTCAATGATAAACTGCTACGTATTATAAGGTATTTTCAATGATACACTGCATATTACGTTATATTATAAGGTATTTTCAATGATAAACTGCTACGTATTATAAGGTATTTTCAATGATACACTGCATATTACGTTATATTATAAGGTATTTTCAATGATAAACTGCTACGTATTATAAGGTGTTTTCAATGATACACTGCATATTACGTTATATTATAAGGTATTTTCAATGATACACTACAAATTACGTTATATCATAAGGTATTTTCAATGATACACTGCATATTACGTTATATTATAAGGTATTTTCAATGATACACTGCATATTTCGTTATATTATAAGGTATTTTCAACGATACACTGCATATTACGTTATATTATAAGGTATTTTCAATGATACACTGCATATTACGTTATATTATAAGGTATTTTCAATGATAAACTGCTACGTATTATAAGGTATTTTCAATGATACACTGCATATTACGTTATATTATAAGGTATTTTCAATGATAAACTGCTACGTATTATAAGGTATTTTCAATGATACACTGCATATTACGTTATATTATAAGGTATTTTCAATGATACACTACAAATTACGTTATATCATAAGGTATTTTCAATGATACACTGCATATTACGTTATATTATAAGGTATTTTCAATGATACACTGCATATTACGTTATATTATAAGGTATTTTCAACGATACACTGCATATTACGTTATATTATAAGGTATTTTCAATGATACACTGCATATTACGTTATATTATAAGGTATTTTCAATGATATACTACTACGTATTATAAGGTATTTTCAATGATACACTGCATATTAAGTTATATTATAAGGTATTTTCAATGATAAACTACTATATATTATAAGGTATTTTCAATGATACACTGCATATTACGTTATATTATAAGGTATTTTCAAAGATACACTACAAATAACGATATATTATAAGGTATTTTCAATGATACACTGCATATTACGTTATATGAGAAGGTATTTTCATTGATACACTACAAATTACGATATATTATAAGGTATTTTCAATGATAGACTAGAATTACCATATATTCTAAGGTATTTTCAATGATACACTGCATATTACGTTATATTATAAGGTATTTTCAATGATACACTGCATATTACGTTATATTATAAGGTATTTTCAACGATACACTGCATATTACGTTATATTATAAGGTATTTTCAATGATACACTGCATATTACGTTATATTATAAGGTATTTTCAATGATATACTACTACGTATTATAAGGTATTTTCAATGATACACGGCATATTACGTTATATTATAAGGTATTTTCATTGATAGACAAGAATTACCATATATTCTAAGGTATTTTCAATGATACACTGCATATTACGTTATATGGGAAGGTATTTTCAATGATAAACTGCATATTACGTTATATTATAAGGTATTTTCAATGATACACTGCATATTTCGTTATATTATGAGGTATTTTCAATGATACACTGCATATTACGTTATATGGGAAGGTATTTTCAAAGATGCACTGCATATTACGTTATTCTATAAGGTATTTTCAATGATAAACTACTATATATTATAGGGTATTTTCAATGATACACTGCATATTACGTTATATTATAAGGTATTTTCAAAGATACACTACAAATAACGATATATTATAAGGTATTTTCAATGATACACTGCATATTACGTTATATTATAAGGTATTTTCAATGATAAACTGCTACGTATTATAAGGTATTTTCAATGATACACTGCATATTACGTTATATTATAAGGTATTTTCAATGATAAACTGCTACGTATTATAAGGTATTTTCAATGATACACTGCATATTACGTTATATTATAAGGTATTTTCATTGATAGACTAGAATTACCATATATTCTAAGGTATTTTCAATGATACACTGCATATTACGTTATATTATAAGGTATTTTCAATGATACACTACAAATTACGTTATATCATAAGGTATTTTCAATGATATACTACTACGTATTATAAGGTATTTTCAATGATACACTGCATATTACGTTATATTATAAGGTATTTTCATTGATAGACAAGAATTACCATATATTCTAAGGTATTTTCAATGATACACTGCATATTACGTTATATGGGAAGGTATTTTCAATGATAAACTGCATATTACGTTATATTATAAGGTATTTTCAATGATACACTGCATATTACGATATATTATAAGGTATTTTCAATGATACACTGCATATTACGTTATATTATAAGGTATTTTCAATGATAAACTGCTACGTATTATAAGGTATTTTCAATGATACACTGCATATTACGTTATATTATAAGGTATTTTCAATGATAAACTACTACGTATTATAAGGTATTTTCAATGATACACTGCATATTACGTTATATTATAAGGTATTTTCAATGATATACTACTACGTATTATAAGGTATTTTCAATGATACACGGCATATTACGTTATATTATAAGGTATTTTCATTGATAGACAAGAATTACCATATATTCTAAGGTATTTTCAATGATACACTGCATATTACGTTATATGGGAAGGTATTTTCAATGATAAACTGCATATTACGTTATATTATAAGGTATTTTCAATGATACACTGCATATTTCGTTATATTATGAGGTATTTTCAATGATACACTGCATATTACGTTATATTATAAGGTATTTTCAATGATACACTGCATATTACGTTATATTATAAGGTATTTTCAATGATACACTGCATATTACGTTATATTATAAGGTATTTTCAATGATACACTGCATATTACGTTATATTATAAGGTATTTTCAACGATACACTGCATATTACGTTATATTATAAGGTATTTTCAATGATACACTGCATATTACGTTATATTATAAGGTATTTTCAATGATATACTACTACGTATTATAAGGTATTTTCAATGATAAACTACTGTATATTATAAGGTATTTTCAATGATACACTACAAATAACGATATATTATAAGGTATTTTCAGTGATACACTGCATATTACGTTATATGAGAAGGTCTTTTCATTGATACACTACAAATTACGATATATTATAAGGTATTTTCAATGATACACTGCATATTACGTTATATGGGAAGGTATTTTCAAAGATGCACTGCATATTACGTTATTCTATAAGGTATTTTCAATGATAAACTACTATATATTATAGGGTATTTTCAATGATACACTGCATATTACGTTATATTATAAGGTATTTTCAAAGATACACTACAAATAACGATATATTATAAGGTATTTTCAATGATACACTGCATATTACGTTATATGAGAAGGTATTTTCATTGATACACTACAAATAACGATATATTATAAGGTATTTTCAATGATACACTGCATATTACGTTATATCAGAAGGTATTTTCATTGATACACTACAAATTACGATATATTATAAGGTATTTTCAATGATACACTGCATATTACGTTATATGGGAAGGTATTTTCAAAGATGCACTGCATATTACGTTATACTATAAGGTATTTTCAATGATAAACTACTATATATTATAGGGTATTTTCAATGATACACTGCATATTACGTTATATTATAAGGTATTTTCAAAGATACACTACAAATAACGATATATTATAAGGTATTTTCAATGATACACGGCATATTACGTTATATGAGAAGGTATTTTCATTGATACACTACAAATTGCGATATATTATAAGGTATTTTCAATGATAGACTAGAATTACCATATATTCTAAGGTATTTTCAATGATACACTGCATATTACGTTATATTATAAGGTATTTTCAATGATACACTGCATATTACGTTATATTATAAGGTATTTTCAACGATACACTGCATATTACGTTATATTATAAGGTATTTTCAATGATACACTGCATATTACGTTATATTATAAGGTATTTTCAATGATATACTACTACGTATTATAAGGTATTTTCAATGATACACTGCATATTACGTTATATTATAAGGTATTTTCATTGATAGACAAGAATTACCATATATTCTAAGGTATTTTCAATGATACACTGCATATTACTTTATATGGGAAGGTATTTTCAATGATACACTGCATATTACGTTATATTATAAGGTATTTTCAATGATACACTGCATATTACGTTATATTATAAGGTATTTTCAATGATAAACTGCTACGTATTATAAGGTATTTTCAATGATACACTGCATATTACGTTATATTATAAGGTATTTTCAATGATAAACTGCTACGTATTATAAGGTATTTTCAATGATACATTGCATATTACGTTATATTATAAGGTATTTTCATTGATAGACTAGAATTACCATATATTCTAAGGTATTTTCAATGATACACTGCATATTACGTTATATTATAAGGTATTTTCAATGATACACTACAAATTACGTTATATCATAAGGTATTTTCAATGATATACTACTACGTATTATAAGGTATTTTCAATGATACACTGCATATTACGTTATATTATAAGGTATTTTCATTGATAGACAAGAATTACCATATATTCTAAGGTATTTTCAATGATACACTGCATATTACGTTATATGGGAAGGTATTTTCAATGATAAACTGCATATTACGTTATATTATAAGGTATTTTCAATGATACACTGCATATTACGTTATATTATAAGGTATTTTCAATGATACACTGCATATTACGTTATATTATAAGGTATTTTCAATGATAAACTGCTACGTATTATAAGGTATTTTCAATGATACACTGCATATTACGTTATATTATAAGGTATTTTCAATGATAAACTGCTACGTATTATAAGGTATTTTCAATGATACACTGCATATTACGTTATATTATAAGGTATTTTCATTGATAGACTAGAATTACCATATATTCTAAGGCATTTTCAATGATACACTGCATATTACGTTATATTATAAGGTATTTTCAATGATACACTGCATATTACGTTATATTATAAGGTATTTTCAACGATACACTGCATATTACGTTATATTATAAGGTATTTTCAATGATACACTGCATATTACGTTATATTATAAGGTATTTTCAATGATATACTACTACGTATTATAAGGTATTTTCAATGATACACGGCATATTACGTTATATTATAAGGTATTTTCATTGATAGACAAGAATTACCATATATTCTAAGGTATTTTCAATGATACACTGCATATTACGTTATATGGGAAGGTATTTTCAATGATAAACTGCATATTACGTTATATTATAAGGTATTTTCAATGATACACTGCATATTTCGTTATATGGGAAGGTATTTTCAATGATAAACTGCATATTACGTTATATTATAAGGTATTTTCAATGATACACTGCATATTACGTTATATTATAAGGTATTTTCAATGATACACTGCATATTACGTTATATTATAAGGTATTTTCAATGATAAACTGCTACGTATTATACGGTATTTTCAATGATACACTGCATATTACGTTATATTATAAGGTATTTTCATTGATAGACTAGAATTACCATATATTCTAAGGTATTTTCAATGATACACTGCATATTACGTTATATTATAAGGTATTTTCAATGATACACTGCATATTACGTTATATTATAAGGTATTTTCAATGATAAACTACTACGTATTATAAGGTATTTTCAATGATACACTGCATATTACGTTATATTATAAGGTATTTTCAATGATACACTACAAATTACGTTATATCATAAGGTATTTTCAATGATATACTACTACGTATTATAAGGTATTTTCAATGATACACTGCATATTACGTTATATTATAAGGTATTTTCATTGATAGACAAGAATTACCATATATTCTAAGGTATTTTCAATGATACACTGCATATTACGTTATATGGGAAGGTATTTTCAATGATAAACTGCATATTACGTTATATTATAAGGTATTTTCAATGATACACTGCATATTACGTTATATTATAAGGTATTTTCAATGATACACTGCATATTACGTTATATTATAAGGTATTTTCAATGTTAAACTGCTACGTATTATAAGGTATTTTCAATGATACACTGCATATTACGTTATATTATAAGGTATTTTCAATGATAAACTGCTACGTATTATAAGGTATTTTCAATGATACACTGCATATTACGTTATATTATAAGGTATTTTCATTGATAGACTAGAATTACCATATATTCTAAGGCATTTTCAATGATACACTGCATATTACGTTATATTATAAGGTATTTTCAATGATACACTGCATATTACGTTATATTATAAGGTATTTTCAACGATACACTGCATATTACGTTATATTATAAGGTATTTTCAATGATACACTGCATATTACGTTATATTATAAGGTATTTTCAATGATATACTACTACGTATTATAAGGTATTTTCAATGATACACGGCATATTACGTTATATTATAAGGTATTTTCATTGATAGACAAGAATTACCATATATTCTAAGGTATTTTCAATGATACACTGCATATTACGTTATATGGGAAGGTATTTTCAATGATAAACTGCATATTACGTTATATTATAAGGTATTTTCAATGATACACTGCATATTTCGTTATATGGGAAGGTATTTTCAATGATAAACTGCATATTACGTTATATTATAAGGTATTTTCAATGATACACTGCATATTACGTTATATTATAAGGTATTTTCAATGATACACTGCATATTACGTTATATTATAAGGTATTTTCAATGATAAACTGCTACGTATTATACGGTATTTTCAATGATACACTGCATATTACGTTATATTATAAGGTATTTTCATTGATAGACTAGAATTACCATATATTCTAAGGTATTTTCAATGATACACTGCATATTACGTTATATTATAAGGTATTTTCAATGATACACTGCATATTACGTTATATTATAAGGTATTTTCAATGATAAACTACTACGTATTATAAGGTATTTTCAATGATACACTGCATATTACGTTATATTATAAGGTATTTTCATTGATAGACAAGAATTACCATATATTCTAAGGTATTTTCAATGATACACTGCATATTACGTTATATTATAAGGTATTTTCAATGATACACTACAAATTACGTTATATCATAAGGTATTTTCAATGATATACTACTACGTATTATAAGGTATTTTCAATGATACACTGCATATTACGTTATATCATAAGGTATTTTCATTGGTAGACAAGAATTACCATATATTCTAAGGTATTTTCAATGATACACTGCATATTACGTTATATGGGAAGGTATTTTCAATGATAAACTGCATATTACGTTATATTATAAGGTATTTTCAATGATACACTGCATATTACGTTATATTATAAGGTATTTTCAATGATACACTGCATATTAAGTTATATTATAAGGTATTTTCAATGATAAACTACTATATATTATAAGGTATTTTCAATGATACACTGCATATTACGTTATATTATAAGGTATTTTCAAAGATACACTACAAATAACGATATATTATAAGGTATTTTCAATGATACACTGCATATTACGTTATATGAGAAGGTATTTTCATTGATACACTACAAGTTACGATATATTATAAGGTATTTTCAATGATACACTGCATATTACGTTATATGGGAAGGTATTTTCAAAGATGCACTGCATATTACGTTATACTATAAGGTATTTTCAATGATAAACTACTATATATTATAGGGTATTTTCAATGATACACTGCATATTACGTTATATTATAAGGTATTTTCAAAGATACACTACAAATAACGATATATTATAAGGTATTTTCAATGATACACTGCATATTACGTTATATGAGAAGGTATTTTCATTGATACACTACAAATTACGTTATATTATAAGGTATTTTCAATGATACACTGCATATTACGTTATATTATAAGGTATTTTCATTGATAGACTAGAATTACCATATATTCTAAGGTATTTTCAATGATACACTGCATATTACGTTATATTATAAGGTATTTTCATTGATAGACTAGAATTACCATATATTCTAAGGTATTTTCAATGATACACTGCATTTTACGTTATATTATAAGGTATTTTCAATGATACACTGCATATTACGTTATATTATAAGGTATTTTCAATGATAAACTACTTTATATTATAAGGTATTTTCAATGATACACTGCATATTACGTTATATGGGAAGGTATTTTCAATGATAAACTGCATATTACGTTATATTATAAGGTATTTTCAATGATACACTGCATATTACGTTATATTATAAGGTATTTTCGATGATACACTGCATATTAAGTTATATTATAAGGTATTTTCAATGATAAACTACTATATATTATAAGGTATTTTCAATGATACACTGCATATTACGTTATATTATAAGGTATTTTCAAAGATACACTACAAATAACGATATATTATAAGGTATTTTCAATGATACACTGCATATTACGTTATATTATAAGGTATTTTCATTGATAGACTAGAATTACCATATATTCTAAGGTATTTTCAATGATACACTGCATATTACGTTATATTATAAGGTATTTTCAATGATACACTGCATATTACGTTATATTATAAGGTATTTTCAATGATAAACTACTACGTATTATAAGGTATTTTCAATGATACACTGCATATTACGTTATATTATAAGGTATTTTCATTGATAGACTGGAATTACCATATATTCTAAGGTATTTTCAATGATACACTGCATATTACGTTATATTATAAGGTATTTTCAATGATACACTACAAATTACGTTATATCATAAGGTATTTTCAATGATATACTACTACGTATTATAAGGTATTTTCAATGATACACTGCATATTACGTTATATTATAAGGTATTTTCATTGATAGACAAGAATTACCATATATTCTAAGGTATTTTCAATGATACACTGCATATTACGTTATATGGGAAGGTATTTTCAATGATAAACTGCATATTACGTTATATTATAAGGTATTTTCAATGATACTCTGCATATTACGTTATATTATAAGGTATTTTCAATGATACACTGCATATTACGTTATATTATAAGGTATTTTCAATGATAAACTACTATATATTATAGGGTATTTTCAATGATACACTGCATATTACGTTATATTATAAGGTATTTTCAAAGATACACTACAAATAACGATATATTATAAGGTATTTTCAATGATACACTGCATATTACGTTATATGAGAAGGTATTTTCATTGATACACTACAAATTACGTTATATTATAAGGTATTTTCAATGATACACTGCATATTACGTTATATTATAAGGTATTTTCAAAGATACACTACAAATAACGATATATTATAAGGTATTTTCAATGATACACTGCATATTACGTTATATGAGAAGGTATTTTCATTGATACACTACAAATTACGTTATATTATAAGGTATTTTCAATGATACACTGCATATTACGTTATATTATAAGGTATTTTCATTGATAGACTAGAATTACCATATATTCTAAGGTATTTTCAATGATACACTGCATATTACGTTATATTATAAGGTATTTTCAATGATACACTGCATATTACGTTATATTATAAGGTATTTTCATTGGTAGACTAGAATTACCATATATTCTAAGGTATTTTCAATGATACACTACAAATAACGATATATTATAAGGTATTTTCAATGATACACTGCATATTACGTTATATGAGAAGGTATTTTCATTGATACACTACAAATTACGATATATTATAAGGTATTTTCAATGATAGACTAGAATTACCATATATTCTAAGGTATTTTCAATGATACACTGCATATTACGTTATATTATAAGGTATTTTCAATGATACACTGCATATTACGTTATATTATAAGGTATTTTCAATGATACACTGCATATTACGTTATATTATAAGGTATTTTCAATGATACACTGCATATTACGTTATATTATAAGGTATTTTCAATGATATACTACTACGTATTATAAGGTATTTTCAATGATACACGGCATATTACGTTATATTATAAGGTATTTTCAATGATACACTGCATATTACGTTATATTATAAGGTATTTTCAATGATACACTGCATATTACGTTATATTATAAGGTATTTTCAATGATACACTGCTACGTATTATACGGTATTTTCAATGATACACTGCATATTACGTTATATTATAAGGTATTTTCATTGATAGACTAGAATTACCATATATTCTAAGGTATTTTCAATGATACACTGCATATTACGTTATATTATAAGGTATTTTCAATGATACACTGCATATTACGTTATATTATAAGGTATTTTCAATGATAAACTACTACGTATTATAAGGTATTTTCAATGATACACTGCATATTACGTTATATTATAAGGTATTTTCAATGATACACTACAAATTACGTTATATCATAAGGTATTTTCAATGATAAACTACTACGTATTATAAGGTATTTTCAATGATACACTGCATATTACGTTATATTATAAGGTATTTTCATTGATAGACTAGAATTACCATATATTCTAAGGTATTTTCAATGATACACTGCATATTACGTTATATGGGAAGGTATTTTCAATGATAAACTGCATATTACGTTATATTATAAGGTATTTTCAATGATACACTGCATATTACGTTATATTATAAGGTATTTTCAATGATACACTGCATATTAAGTTATATTATAAGGTATTTTCAATGATAAACTACTATATATTATAAGGTATTTTCAATGATACACTGCATATTACGTTATATTATAAGGTATTTTCAAAGATACACTACAAATAACGATATATTATAAGGTATTTTCAATGATACACTGCATATTACGTTATATGAGAAGGTATTTTCATTGATACACTACAAGTTACGATATATTATAAGGTATTTTCAATGATACACTGCATATTACGTTATATGGGAAGGTATTTTCAAAGATGCACTGCATATTACGTTATACTATAAGGTATTTTCAATGATAAACTACTATATATTATAGGGTATTTTCAATGATACACTGCATATTACGTTATATTATAAGGTATTTTCAAAGATACACTACAAATAACGATATATTATAAGGTATTTTCAATGATACACTGCATATTACGTTATATGAGAAGGTATTTTCATTGATACACTACAAATTACGTTATATTATAAGGTATTTTCAATGATACACTGCATATTACGTTATATTATAAGGTATTTTCATTGATAGACTAGAATTACCATATATTCTAAGGTATTTTCAATGATACACTGCATATTACGTTATATTATAAGGTATTTTCAATGATACACTGCATATTACGTTATATTATAAGGTATTTTCATTGGTAGACTAGAATTACCATATATTCTAAGGTATTTTCAATGATACACTGCATATTACGTTATATTATAAGGTATTTTCAAAGATACACTACAAATAACGATATATTATAAGGTATTTTCAATGATACACTGCATATTACGTTATATGAGAAGGTATTTTCATTGATACACTACAAATTACGATATATTATAAGGTATTTTCAATGATAGACTAGAATTACCATATATTCTAAGGTATTTTCAATGATACACTGCATATTACGTTATATTATAAGGTATTTTCAATGATACACTGCATATTACGTTATATTATAAGGTATTTTCAATGATAAACTACTACGTATTATAAGGTATTTTCAATGATACACTGCATATTACGTTATATTATAAGGTATTTTCATTGATAGACTAGAATTACCATATATTCTAAGGTATTTTCAATGATACACTGCATATTACGTTATATTATAAGGTATTTTCAATGATACACTACAAATTACGTTATATCATAAGGTATTTTCAATGATATACTACTACGTATTATAAGGTATTTTCAATGATACACTGCATATTACGTTATATCATAAGGTATTTTCATTGGTAGACAAGAATTACCATATATTCTAAGGTATTTTCAATGATACACTGCATATTACGTTATATGGGAAGGTATTTTCAATGATAAACTGCATATTACGTTATATTATAAGGTATTTTCAATGATACACTGCATATTACGTTATATTATAAGGTATTTTCAATGATACACTGCATATTAAGTTATATTATAAGGTATTTTCAATGATAAACTACTATATATTATAAGGTATTTTCAATGATACACTGCATATTACGTTATATTATAAGGTATTTTCAAAGATACACTACAAATAACGATATATTATAAGGTATTTTCAATGATACACTGCATATTACGTTATATGAGAAGGTATTTTCATTGATACACTACAAGTTACGATATATTATAAGGTATTTTCAATGATACACTGCATATTACGTTATATGGGAAGGTATTTTCAAAGATGCACTGCATATTACGTTATACTATAAGGTATTTTCAATGATAAACTACTATATATTATAGGGTATTTTCAATGATACACTGCATATTACGTTATATTATAAGGTATTTTCAAAGATACACTACAAATAACGATATATTATAAGGTATTTTCAATGATACACTGCATATTACGTTATATGAGAAGGTATTTTCATTGATACACTACAAATTACGTTATATTATAAGGTATTTTCAATGATACACTGCATATTACGTTATATTATAAGGTATTTTCATTGATAGACTAGAATTACCATATATTCTAAGGTATTTTCAATGATACACTGCATATTACGTTATATTATAAGGTATTTTCATTGATAGACTAGAATTACCATATATTCTAAGGTATTTTCAATGATACACTGCATTTTACGTTATATTATAAGGTATTTTCAATGATACACTGCATATTACGTTATATTATAAGGTATTTTCAATGATAAACTACTACGTATTATATTATAAGGTATTTTCAATGATACACTGCATATTACGTTATATGGGAAGGTATTTTCAATGATAAACTGCATATTACGTTATATTATAAGGTATTTTCAATGATACACTGCATATTACGTTATATTATAAGGTATTTTCGATGATACACTGCATATTAAGTTATATTATAAGGTATTTTCAATGATAAACTACTATATATTATAAGGTATTTTCAATGATACACTGCATATTACGTTATATTATAAGGTATTTTCAAAGATACACTACAAATAACGATATATTATAAGGTATTTTCAATGATACACTGCATATTACGTTATATTATAAGGTATTTTCATTGATAGACTAGAATTACCATATATTCTAAGGTATTTTCAATGATACACTGCATATTACGTTATATTATAAGGTATTTTCAATGATACACTGCATATTACGTTATATTATAAGGTATTTTCAATGATAAACTACTACGTATTATAAGGTATTTTCAATGATACACTGCATATTACGTTATATTATAAGGTATTTTCATTGATAGACTGGAATTACCATATATTCTAAGGTATTTTCAATGATACACTGCATATTACGTTATATTATAAGGTATTTTCAATGATACACTACAAATTACGTTATATCATAAGGTATTTTCAATGATATACTACTACGTATTATAAGGTATTTTCAATGATACACTGCATATTACGTTATATTATAAGGTATTTTCATTGATAGACAAGAATTACCATATATTCTAAGGTATTTTCAATGATACACTGCATATTACGTTATATGGGAAGGTATTTTCAATGATAAACTGCATATTACGTTATATTATAAGGTATTTTCAATGATACTCTGCATATTACGTTATATTATAAGGTATTTTCAATGATACACTGCATATTAAGTTATATTATAAGGTATTTTCAATGATAAACTACTATATATTATAGGGTATTTTCAATGATACACTGCATATTACGTTATATTATAAGGTATTTTCAAAGATACACTACAAATAACGATATATTATAAGGTATTTTCAATGATACACTGCATATTACGTTATATGAGAAGGTATTTTCATTGATACACTACAAATTACGTTATATTATAAGGTATTTTCAATGATACACTGCATATTACGTTATATTATAAGGTATTTTCAAAGATACACTACAAATAACGATATATTATAAGGTATTTTCAATGATACACTGCATATTACGTTATATGAGAAGGTATTTTCATTGATACACTACAAATTACGTTATATTATAAGGTATTTTCAATGATACACTGCATATTACGTTATATTATAAGGTATTTTCATTGATAGACTAGAATTACCATATATTCTAAGGTATTTTCAATGATACACTGCATATTACGTTATATTATAAGGTATTTTCAATGATACACTGCATATTACGTTATATTATAAGGTATTTTCATTGATAGACTAGAATTACCATATATTCTAAGGTATTTTCAATGATACACTACAAATAACGATATATTATAAGGTATTTTCAATGATACACTGCATATTACGTTATATGAGAAGGTATTTTCATTGATACACTACAAATTACGATATATTATAAGGTATTTTCAATGATAGACTAGAATTACCATATATTCTAAGGTATTTTCAATGATACACTGCATATTACGTTATATTATAAGGTATTTTCAATGATACACTGCATATTACGTTATATTATAAGGTATTTTCAACGATACACTGCATATTACGTTATATTATAAGGTATTTTCAATGATACACTGCATATTACGTTATATTATAAGGTATTTTCAATGATATACTACTACGTATTATAAGGTATTTTCAATGATACACGGCATATTACGTTATATTATAAGGTATTTTCAATGATACACTGCATATTACGTTATATTATAAGGTATTTTCAATGATACACTGCATATTACGTTATATTATAAGGTATTTTCAATGATAAACTGCTACGTATTATACGGTATTTTCAATGATACACTGCATATTACGTTATATTATAAGGTATTTTCATTGATAGACTAGAATTACCATATATTCTAAGGTATTTTCAATGATACACTGCATATTACGTTATATTATAAGGTATTTTCAATGATACACTGCATATTACGTTATATTATAAGGTATTTTCAATGATAAACTACTACGTATTATAAGGTATTTTCAATGATACACTGCATATTACGTTATATTATAAGGTATTTTCAATGATACACTACAAATTACGTTATATCATAAGGTATTTTCAATGATATACTACTACGTATTATAAGGTATTTTCAATGATACACTGCATATTACGTTATATTATAAGGTATTTTCATTGATAGACAAGAATTACCATATATTCTAAGGTATTTTCAATGATACACTGCATATTACGTTATATGGGAAGGTATTTTCAATGATAAACTGCATATTACGTTATATTATAAGGTATTTTCAATGATACACTGCATATTACGTTATATTATAAGGTATTTTCAATGATACACTGCATATTAAGTTATATTATAAGGTATTTTCAATGATAAACTACTATATATTATAAGGTATTTTCAATGATACACTGCATATTACGTTATATTATAAGGTATTTTCAAAGATACACTACAAATAACGATATATTATAAGGTATTTTCAATGATACACTGCATATTACGTTATATGAGAAGGTATTTTCATTGATACACTACAAGTTACGATATATTATAAGGTATTTTCAATGATACACTGCATATTACGTTATATGGGAAGGTATTTTCAAAGATGCACTGCATATTACGTTATACTATAAGGTATTTTCAATGATAAACTACTATATATTATAGGGTATTTTCAATGATACACTGCATATTACGTTATATTATAAGGTATTTTCAAAGATACACTACAAATAACGATATATTATAAGGTATTTTCAATGATACACTGCATATTACGTTATATGAGAAGGTATTTTCATTGATACACTACAAATTACGTTATATTATAAGGTATTTTCAATGATACACTGCATATTACGTTATATTATAAGGTATTTTCATTGATAGACTAGAATTACCATATATTCTAAGGTATTTTCAATGATACACTGCATATTACGTTATATTATAAGGTATTTTCAATGATACACTGCATATTACGTTATATTATAAGGTATTTTCATTGGTAGACTAGAATTACCATATATTCTAAGGTATTTTCAATGATACACTGCATATTACGTTATATTATAAGGTATTTTCAAAGATACACTACAAATAACGATATATTATAAGGTATTTTCAATGATACACTGCATATTACGTTATATGAGAAGGTATTTTCATTGATACACTACAAATTACGATATATTATAAGGTATTTTCAATGATAGACTAGAATTACCATATATTCTAAGGTATTTTCAATGATACACTGCATATTACGTTATATTATAAGGTATTTTCAATGATACACTGCATATTACGTTATATTATAAGGTATTTTCATCGATACACTGCATATTACGTTATATTATAAGGTATTTTCAATGATACACTGCATATTACGTTATATTATAAGGTATTTTCAATGATATACTACTACGTATTATAAGGTATTTTCAATGATACACGGCATATTACGTTATATTATAAGGTATTTTCATTGATAGACAAGAATTACCATATATTCTAAGGTATTTTCAATGATACACTGCATATTACGTTATATGGGAAGGTATTTTCAATGATATACTACTACGTATTATAAGGTATTTTCAATGATACACGGCATATTACGTTATATTATAAGGTATTTTCATTGATAGACTAGAATTACCATATATTCTAAGGTATTTTCAATGATACACTGCATATTACGTTATATTATAAGGTATTTTCAATGATACACTGCATATTACGTTATATTATAAGGTATTTTCAACGATACACTGCATATTACGTTATATTATAAGGTATTTTCAATGATACACTGCATATTACGTTATATTATAAGGTATTTTCAATGATATACTACTACGTATTATAAGGTATTTTCAATGATACACGGCATATTACGTTATATTATAAGGTATTTTCATTGATAGACAAGAATTACCATATATTCTAAGGTATTTTCAATGATACACTGCATATTACGTTATATGGGAAGGTATTTTCAATGATAAACTGCATATTACGTTATATTATAAGGTATTTTCAATGATACACTGCATATTTCGTTATATTATGAGGTATTTTCAATGATACACTGCATATTACGTTATATTATAAGGTATTTTCAATGATACACTGCATATTACGTTATATTATAAGGTATTTTCAACGATACACTGCATATTACGTTATATTATAAAGTATTTTCATTGATACACTACAAATTACGTTATATTATAAGGTATTTTCAATGATACACTGCATATTACCTTATATTATAAGGTATTTTCATTGATAGACTAGAATTACCATATATTCTAAGGTATTTTCAATGATACACTGCATATTACGTTATATTATAAGGTATTTTCAATGATACACTGCATATTACGTTATATTATAAGGTATTTTCATTGGTAGACTAGAATTACCATATATTCTAAGGTATTTTCAATGATACACTGCATATTACGTTATATTATAAGGTATTTTCAAAGATACACTACAAATAACGATATATTATAAGGTATTTTCAATGATACACTGCATATTACGTTATATGAGAAGGTATTTTCATTGATACACTACAAATTACGATATATTATAAGGTATTTTCAATGATAGACTAGAATTACCATATATTCTAAGGTATTTTCAATGATACACTGCATATTACGTTATATTATAAGGTATTTTCAATGATACACTGCATATTACGTTATATTATAAGGTATTTTCAACGATACACTGCATATTACGTTATATTATAAGGTATTTTCAATGATACACTGCATATTACGTTATATTATAAGGTATTTTCAATGATATACTACTACGTATTATAAGGTATTTTCAATGATACACGGCATATTACGTTATATTATAAGGTATTTTCAATGATACACTGCATATTACGTTATATTATAAGGTATTTTCATTGGTAGACTAGAATTACCATATATTCTAAGGTATTTTCAATGATACACTGCATATTACGTTATATTATAAGGTATTTTCAAAGATACACTACAAATAACGATATATTATAAGGTATTTTCAATGATACACTGCATATTACGTTATATGAGAAGGTATTTTCATTGATACACTACAAATTACGATATATTATAAGGTATTTTCAATGATAGACTAGAATTACCATATATTCTAAGGTATTTTCAATGATACACTGCATATTACGTTATATTATAAGGTATTTTCAATGATACACTGCATATTACGTTATATTATAAGGTATTTTCAACGATACACTGCATATTACGTTATATTATAAGGTATTTTCAATGATACACTGCATATTACGTTATATTATAAGGTATTTTCAATGATATACTACTACGTATTATAAGGTATTTTCAATGATACACGGCATATTACGTTATATTATAAGGTATTTTCATTGATAGACAAGAATTACCATATATTCTAAGGTATTTTCAATGATACACTGCATATTACGTTATATGGGAAGGTATTTTCAATGATAAACTGCATATTACGTTATATTATAAGGTATTTTCAATGATACACTGCATATTTCGTTATATTATGAGGTATTTTCAATGATACACTGCATATTACGTTATATTATAAGGTATTTTCAATGATACACTGCATATTACGTTATATTATAAGGTATTTTCAACGATACACTGCATATTACGTTATATTATAAGGTATTTTCATTGATAGACTACAAATTACGTTATATTATAAGGTATTTTCAATGATACACTGCATATTACGTTATATTATAAGGTATTTTCATTGATAGACTAGAATTACCATATATTCTAAGGTATTTTCAATGATACACTACATATTACGTTATATTATAAGGTATTTTCAATGATACACTGCATATTACGTTATATTATAAGGTATTTTCAACGATACACTGCATATTACGTTATATTATAAGGTATTTTCAATGATACACTGCGTATTACGTTATATTATAAGGTATTTTCAATGATATACTACTACGTATTATAAGGTATTTTCAATGATACACTGCATATTACGTTATATTATAAGGTATTTTCATTGATAGACTAGAATTACCATATATTATAAGGTATTTTCAATGATACACTGCATATTACGTTATATTATAAGGTATTTTCAATGATACACTGCATATTACGTTATATTATAAGGTATTTTCAATGATAAACTACTACGTATTATAAGGTATTTTCAATGATACACTGCATATTACGTTATATTATAAGGTATTTTCATTGATAGACTAGAATTACCATATATTCTAAGGTATTTTCAATGATACACTGCATATTACGTTATATTATAAGGTATTTTCAATGATACACTACAAATTACGTTATATCATAAGGTATTTTCAATGATACACTGCATATTACGTTATATTATAAGGTATTTTCAATGATACACTGCATATTACGTTATATTATAAGGTATTTTCAATGATATACTACTACGTATTATAAGGTATTTTCAATGATACACTGCATATTACGTTATATTATAAGGTATTTTCATTGATAGACAAGAATTACCATATATTCTAAGGTATTTTCAATGATACACTGCATATTACGTTATATGGGAAGGTATTTTCAATGATAAACTGCATATTACGTTATATTATAAGGTATTTTCAATGATACACTGCATATTACGTTATATTATAAGGTATTTTCAATGATACACTGCATATTAAGTTATATTATAAGGTATTTTCAATGATAAACTACTATATATTATAAGGTATTTTCAATGATACACTGCATATTACGTTATATTATAAGGTATTTTCAATGATAAACTGCTATATATTATAAGGTATTTTCAATGATACACTGCATATTACGTTATATTATAAGGTATTTTCATTGATAGACTAGAATTACCATATATTCTAAGGTATTTTCAATGATACACTGCATATTACGTTATATTATAAGGTATTTTCAATGATACACTGCATATTACGTTATATTATAAGGTATTTTCAATGATAAACTACTACGTATTATAAGGTATTTTCAATGATACACTGCATATTACGTTATATTATAAGGTATTTTCATTGATAGACTAGAATTACCATATATTCTAAGGTATTTTCAATGATACACTGCATATTACGTTATATTATAAGGTATTTTCAATGATACACTACAAATTACGTTATATCATAAGGTATTTTCAATGATACACTGCATATTACGTTATATTATAAGGTATTTTCAATGATACACTGCATATTACGTTATATTATAAGGTATTTTCAATGATATACTACTACGTATTATAAGGTATTTTCAATGATACACTGCATATTACGTTATATTATAAGGTATTTTCATTGATAGACAAGAATTACCATATATTCTAAGGTATTTTCAATGATACACTGCATATTACGTTATATGGGAAGGTATTTTCAATGATAAACTGCATATTACGTTATATTATAAGGTATTTTCAATGATACACTGCATATTACGTTATATTATAAGGTATTTTCAATGATACACTGCATATTAAGTTATATTATAAGGTATTTTCAATGATAAACTACTATATATTATAAGGTATTTTCAATGATACACTGCATATTACGTTATATTATAAGGTATTTTCAATGATAAACTGCTACGTATTATAAGGTATTTTCAATGATACACTGCATATTACGTTATATTATAAGGTATTTTCAACGATACACTGCATATTACGTTATATTATAAGGTATTTTCAATGATACACTGCGTATTACGTTATATTATAAGGTATTTTCAATGATATACTACTACGTATTATAAGGTATTTTCAATGATACACTGCATATTACGTTATATTATAAGGTATTTTCATTGATAGACTAGAATTACCATATATTCTAAGGTATTTTCAATGATACACTGCATATTACGTTATATTATAAGGTATTTTCAATGATACACTGCATATTACGTTATATTATAAGGTATTTTCATTGATAGACTAGAATTACCATATATTCTAAGGTATTTTCAATGATACACTGCATATTACGTTATATTATAAGGTATTTTCAATGATACACTACAAATTACGTTATATCATAAGGTATTTTCAATGATACACTGCATATTACGTTATATTATAAGGTATTTTCAATGATACACTGCATATTACGTTATATTATAAGGTATTTTCAATGATATACTACTACGTATTATAAGGTATTTTCAATGATACACTGCATATTACGTTATATTATAAGGTATTTTCATTGATAGACAAGAATTACCATATATTCTAAGGTATTTTCAATGATACACTGCATATTACGTTATATGGGAAGGTATTTTCAATGATAAACTGCATATTACGTTATATTATAAGGTATTTTCAATGATACACTGCATATTACGTTATATTATAAGGTATTTTCAATGATACACTGCATATTAAGTTATATTATAAGGTATTTTCAATGATAAACTACTATATATTATAAGGTATTTTCAATGATACACTGCATATTACGTTATATTATAAGGTATTTTCAATGATAAACTGCTACGTATTATAAGGTATTTTCAATGATACACTGCATATTACGTTATATTATAAGGTATTTTCATTGATAGACTAGAATTACCATATATTCTAAGGTATTTTCAATGATACACTGCATATTACGTTATATTATAAGGTATTTTCAATGATACACTGCATATTACGTTATATTATAAGGTATTTTCAATGATAAACTACTACGTATTATAAGGTATTTTCAATGATACACTGCATATTACGTTATATTATAAGGTATTTTCATTGATAGACTAGAATTACCATATATTCTAAGGTATTTTCAATGATACACTGCATATTACGTTATATTATAAGGTATTTTCAATGATACACTACAAATTACGTTATATCATAAGGTATTTTCAATGATACACTGCATATTACGTTATATTATAAGGTATTTTCAATGATACACTGCATATTACGTTATATTATAAGGTATTTTCAATGATATACTACTACGTATTATAAGGTATTTTCAATGATACACTGCATATTACGTTATATTATAAGGTATTTTCATTGATAGACAAGAATTACCATATATTCTAAGGTATTTTCAATGATACACTGCATATTACGTTATATTATAAGGTATTTTCAACGATACACTGCATATTACGTTATATTATAAGGTATTTTCATTGATACACTACAAATTACGTTATATTATAAGGTATTTTCAATGATACACTGCATATTACGTTATATTATAAGGTATTTTCATTGATAGACTAGAATTACCATATATTCTAAGGTATTTTCAATGATACACTGCATATTACGTTATATTATAAGGTATTTTCAATGATACACTGCATATTACGTTATATTATAAGGTATTTTCATTGGTAGACTAGAATTACCATATATTCTAAGGTATTTTCAATGATACACTGCATATTACGTTATATTATAAGGTATTTTCAAAGATACACTACAAATAACGATATATTATAAGGTATTTTCAATGATACACTGCATATTACGTTATATGAGAAGGTATTTTCATTGATACACTACAAATTACGATATATTATAAGGTATTTTCAATGATAGACTAGAATTACCATATATTCTAAGGTATTTTCAATGATACACTGCATATTACGTTATATTATAAGGTATTTTCAATGATACACTGCATATTACGTTATATTATAAGGTATTTTCAACGATACACTGCATATTACGTTATATTATAAGGTATTTTCAACGATACACTGCATATTACGTTATATTATAAGGTATTTTCAATGATACACTGCGTATTACGTTATATTATAAGGTATTTTCAATGATATACTACTACGTATTATAAGGTATTTTCAATGATACACTGCATATTACGTTATATTATAAGGTATTTTCATTGATAGACTAGAATTACCATATATTCTAAGGTATTTTCAATGATACACTGCATATTACGTTATATTATAAGGTATTTTCAATGATACACTGCATATTACGTTATATTATAAGGTATTTTCAATGATAAACTACTACGTATTATAAGGTATTTTCAATGATACACTGCATATTACGTTATATTATAAGGTATTTTCATTGATAGACTAGAATTACCATATATTCTAAGGTATTTTCAATGATACACTGCATATTACGTTATATTATAAGGTATTTTCAATGATACACTACAAATTACGTTATATCATAAGGTATTTTCAATGATACACTGCATATTACGTTATATTATAAGGTATTTTCAATGATACACTGCATATTACGTTATATTATAAGGTATTTTCAATGATATACTACTACGTATTATAAGGTATTTTCAATGATACACTGCATATTACGTTATATTATAAGGTATTTTCATTGATAGACAAGAATTACCATATATTCTAAGGTATTTTCAATGATACACTGCATATTACGTTATATGGGAAGGTATTTTCAATGATAAACTGCATATTACGTTATATTATAAGGTATTTTCAATGATACACTGCATATTACGTTATATTATAAGGTATTTTCAATGATACACTGCATATTAAGTTATATTATAAGGTATTTTCAATGATAAACTACTATATATTATAAGGTATTTTCAATGATACACTGCATATTACGTTATATTATAAGGTATTTTCAATGATAAACTGCTACGTATTATAAGGTATTTTCAATGATACACTGCATATTACGTTATATTATAAGGTATTTTCATTGATAGACTAGAATTACCATATATTCTAAGGTATTTTCAATGATACACTGCATATTACGTTATATTATAAGGTATTTTCAATGATACACTGCATATTACGTTATATTATAAGGTATTTTCAATGATAAACTACTACGTATTATAAGGTATTTTCAATGATACACTGCATATTACGTTATATTATAAGGTATTTTCATTGATAGACTAGAATTACCATATATTCTAAGGTATTTTCAATGATACACTGCATATTACGTTATATTATAAGGATATTTTCAATGATACACTACAAATTACGTTATATCATAAGGTATTTTCAATGATTACACTGCATATACGTTATATTATAAGGTATTTTCAATGATACACTGCATATTACGTTATATTATAAGGTATTTTCAATGATATACTACTACGTATTATAAGGTATTTTCAATGATACACTGCATATTACGTTATATTATAAGGTAATTTTCATTGATAGACAAGAATTACCATATATTCTAAGGTATTTTCAATGATACACTGCATATTACGTTATATGGGAAGGTATTTTCAATGATAAACTGCATATTACGTTATATTATAAGGTATTTTCATTGATACACTGCATATTACGTTATATTATAAGGTATTTTCAATGATACACTGCATATTAAGTTATATTATAAGGTATTTTCAATGATAAACTACTATATATTATAAGGGTATTTTCAATGATACACTGCATATTACGTTATATTATAAGGTATTTTCAATGATAAAACTGCTACGTATTATAAGGTATTTTCAATGATACACTGCATATTACGTTTATATTATAAGGTATTTTCATTGATAGACTAGAATTACCATATATATATAAGGTATTTTCAATGATACACTGCATATTACGTTATATTATAAGGTATTTTCAATGATACACTGCATATTACGTTATATTATAAGGTATTTTCAATGATAAACTACTACGTATTATAAGGTATTTTCAATGATACACTGCATATTACGTTATTATTATAAGGTATTTTCATTGATAGACTAGAATTAACATATATTCTAAGGTATTTTCAATGATACACTGCATATTACGTTATATTATAGGTATTTTCAATGATACACACTACAAATTACGTTATATCATAAGGTATTTTCAATGATACACTGCATATTACGTTATATTATAAGGTATTTTCAATGATACACTGCATATTACGTTATATTATAAGGTATTTTCAAATATACTACTACGTATTATAAGGTATTTTCAATGATACACTGCATATTACGTTATATTATAAGGTATTTTCATTGATAGACAAAGTATTACCATATATTTCTAAGGTTAATTTCAATGATACACTGCATATAACGTTATATGGGAAGGTATTTTCAATGATAAACTGCATATTACGTTATATTATAAGGTATTTTCAATGATACACTGCATATTACGTTATATTATAAGGTATGATACACTGCATATTAAGTTATATTATAAGGTATTTTCAATGATAAACTACTATATATTATAAGGTATTTTCAATGATACACTGCATATTACGTTATATTATAAGGTATTTTCAATGATAAACTACTACGTATTATAAGGTATTTTCAATGATACACTGCATATTACGTTATATTATAAGGTATTTTCATTGATAGACTAGAATGACCATATATTCTAAGGTATTTTCAATGATAACACTGCATATTACGTATATTATAAGGTATTTTCAATGATACACTACAAATTTACGTTATATCATAAGGTGTTTTCAATGATACACTGCATATTACGTTATATTATAAGGTATTTTCAATGATACACTGCATATTACGTTATATTATAAAGGTATTTTCAATGATATACTACTACGTATTATAAGGTATTTTCAATGATACACTGCATATTACGTTATATTATAAGGTATTTTCATTGATAGACAAGAATTACCATATATTCTAAGGTATTTTCAATGATACACTGCAAATTACGTTATATGGGAAGGTATTTTCAATGATAAACTGCATATTACGTTATATTATAAGGTATTTTCAATGATACACTGCATATTACGTTATATTATAAGGTTATTTCAATGATACACTGCATATTAAGTTTATTTATAAGGTATTTTCAATGATAAACTACTATATATTAAAAGGTATTTTCAATGATACACTGCATATTACGTTATATTATAAGGTATTTTCAAAGATACACTACAAAATAACGATATATTATAAGGTATTTTCAATGATACACTGCATATTACGTTATATGAGAAGGTATTTTCATTGATACACTACAAATTACGATTATTATAAGGTATTTTCAATGATACACTGCATATTACGTTATATGGGAAGGTATTTTCAAAGATGCACTGCATATTACGTTATACTATAAGGTATTTTACAATGATAAACTACTATATATTATAGGGTATTTTCAATGATACACTGCATATTACGTTATATTATAAGGTATTTTCAAAGATACACTACAAATAACGATATATTTTAAGGTATTTCAATGATACACTGCATTATTACGTTATATGAGAAGGTATTTTCATTGATACACTACAATTACGTTATATTATAAGGTATTTTCAATGATACACTGCATATTACGTTATATTATAAGGTATTTTCATTGATAGACTAGAATTACCATATATTCTAAGGTATTTTCAATGATACACTGCATATTACGTTATATTATAAGGTTTTTTCAATGATACACTGCATATTACGTTATATTATAAGGTATTTTCATTGGTAGACTAGAATTACCATATATTCTAAGGTATTTCAATGATACACTGCATATTACGTTATATTATAAGGTATTTTCAAAGATACACTACAAATAACGATATATTATAAGGTATTTTCAATGATACACTGCATATTACGTTATATGAGAAGGTATTTTCATTGATACATCTACAAATTACGATATATTATAAGGTATTTTCAATGATAGACCTAGAATTACCATATATTCTAAGGTATTTCAATGATACACTGCATATTACGTTATATTATAAGGTATTTTCAATGATACACTGCATATTACGTTATATTATAAGGTATTTTCAACGATTACACTGCATATTACGTTATATTATAGGTATTTTCAATGATACACTGCATATACGTTATATTATAAGGA